>JAQQZX010191626.1:0-18390 GCA_030068355.1 Notoglanidium maculatum
AGTTCAAAAGCACTACGCGAGTGGCCGAGTTCATCAGGCGCACTCGTGTGTGTGCCAAGAGAAGCGGTTCCTGACAGCCAGCATCTCTGATGGTATGGGGGTGCATTAGTACATATGGCATGGGCAGCTTGCAGATCAGGAAAGGCACCATCAATGCTGAAAAGTATATCCAGCTTCTAGAGCAACATATGCTCCCATCCAGACGATGTCTCTTTCAGGGAAGACCGTGCATTTTCCAACATGACAATGCCAAACCACACACTGCATCAATTATAACATCATAGCTTCGTAGAACAAGGGTCCAAAAATACAAAAAGAAAAATGCAACAGAGAAGACCTAGGACAGTTGAGCATCTAGAAGCCTGTATCAGTCAAGAATGGGACAACATTCCTCTCCCTTTAGCAAATGATCTCCTCAGTGCTTACACACTGTTGTTAAAAAAAAGAGGGGATCCCACACAGTGGTAACCATTGCCTTGTCCCAACTTTTTTGAGACATATTGCTGCTAATGTCATTCAGAATTACCTTATTTTTTCCTTAAAATGATTCATTTTCTCAGTTTAAACAATTGGCATGTTTTCTGTGTTCTGTTATGAATAAAATATGGGTGTATGAGATTTCCAAATCATTGCATTTTGTTTTTATTTACAATTTGCACAACATCCCAACATTTTTGGAACTGGGGTTGTATATCAGTATTTTGGCATCGTTGTGATATATTTCTGCCTTTTACCCAGAGATATCAATTACCTTTTTTCAAGGGCACTAACCTATAAGACAGCAGGTGGGGCAACAAGCATCAGGGCAGCTTATATAACAGTTCCCCTCCTTTGCATCACTATTAGATTGTGAATAACATCACGTGCTCATGTTTTTCTATTAGTCATCTGTCCACCCTAGTCCTGTCACTGGTCTGTTACCTGACTGTGTTCACCTGTTTTGTGTTAATCTTTAATTGGTTTGTCTATGTACACCCTGTTCTTTCAATGAATCCCCAAAAAATCTTTTGTACTATCTTTAAGTCCAAGCCTTGCTTTCTTCTTTCCTAGTTCATTCTGGTTGTTGCCTGTTTTGATTACAGATTTTCTGCCTATGTTTTATCCCCACTACAGACTCCATGACATCCTATTGTTCAGTATACAACACAGTGATAATGAGTAACAATTTATCAGGGGTTATGAACTGAGAATGAACTGAAGTATAACGAGCATCCAAGTTCAGTGGTGCAAAGTCTCCATGTCTGTTTAAACAGATTTTGCTGTGATTTGGATTTCAATGAGAAGAAAAGTTTCTGCAGAGAAAATGAGGGAAAATTAGCAGAACTGAGTCAGCACCCTAGGAAGCCACAATGGTGGAATATAAAAAGAGAATAATAACTGTCGTGATCTCCTGAATGTCTGAACTTGCCTGACTCACACACACAAACACACACACACACACACACACACACACACAAACTCACACACACATGCGTGGGTCACATAATGCATTAATGCCTAGAGAGATAATAGTGTATGTTCACCAAAGTAAAAAAACAGTGGGTAGAAATTAGCCATACCTAGAAAAAGCAATCTTAAAACCCACTTAGATTTTTCTATCTATGAAGTTTCCTGTCTATGGACCAAGAACAGCTCCCTTAACCAGACTGGGGATTTCTTTTCAAATTTAAAGCAAATACAAACAGAGAAAGCTTGAAGATTTACATCTGTATTCACGGTGTTTTGTAGACACTCTTATGCAGACAGGGCTAGATGGGTTTTATTTTTTGTTTTTTGTACCTCATGATGCCGCAGATATTTCTTTACAGTAAACTCGGTTAAAATACATTTTTTTTCAATTATTTTTGCATGATTTAATATTAAAGTTATTTTTTGTATGTCACCTAAAACACATTCTTAGGAGAATTATGGACAACCCACAAATCTAAAATTCCAGAAGTCTGTTTTTAGTAGAATAAACAAAGTCTGTCCTTAACTTTTCTTGAAATAGAATTACAATTCTCCTTCCTTAAAAAAAACCTGTGTGTGTGTGTGTGTGTGTGTGTGTGTGTGTGTGTCCTTTGCAAATCATCTCTAAATAGAACAGTCTATTTTGAATGATGGCAGGTTTGTCTATTGTACAGATGATTGCAGGTTTGAATAGACAATCTATCATTTTTGACATCTTTCTAATGTATCTTCAGCTATGCGACATTTTGAGGCTTCACAAAAGAGACGTTGAAATTATCTTTGTGTGCGCTTGTTTCAGAATACTACAAAAGCTTGTAGCTCAGCTCACCTCAGCTTTCATGACAAATGAAAACACATAATGACAACCCTTATGTTCTCCTGCAACATGAGCACATGGGTCCTAACACCATAGCTGTAATTCAGTGGCTTTGTTGTTATGTCCTCAGGCATGCAGAAAGTTCTTTGAGACTGAAGCTTCATTTTAGATTAGTCTGAATGAGAGAAAGGAAGAAATAAAAGCGGACTCTCAGAAGAACTCGTGATGAATTGTATTATTTGAGATACACAACCAGAGTGTATCACAAATCTCATTTACATATCCAGAAGCTAAGATAGACTTCCTTTGGTTGCATCTGTTTTTTGTTTTTTTTTTAATTTTCTAAATTCCTTTCTTGTGTATAGTGCTTTTTTTTTCCTTTCAACAACAAAATGTTTTTCTTTTCTTTTCAACTCTTTTTTTCAACTGCCAAGAAAATCCCAGGAGTTTTTAAAGAAAACCTGAACAATACTAAGAGAGGAGCTCACAGTATCCTCAGTATGCATAACAAATGATTCATCTTTCTTTCCATCCTCCTACTTATTAAATTCATGTGACATAATAAAATTATGAACTCTGTCAGATTTCAGAATAAATTACCATGATAACACTGAGCAGCCCCGACTTCCTTCCCTGCGGCCATCACAGCAGCAAACACTGGTGCATAAAGAACGCTGCTGTGGGAATAAGGGGCCGGGAGAGTGACAGTATCAGAGAGATTGTTTCTGTCATTCTGGATTTGCTGGAAACCCACTACCATCACCCTGACCCCCGTTTACATCATCGCATCACCAGACAAACATAATGCGGTAGAAAATTACCACACAAGCAAAACACAGGCTGGCCATGGAATCACACACAGGATTGGTAGAGGTGACATGTCTTAAAAGCCTCTAATGCTCCATGCTTTAACATGATGAAATTAAGTCACTGATGTAACCAATCATCAATCCCTTGAGGAACTGAAACAGGTATGTTGAGTGTTTCATGGAATATCCAACCTGATTGCATGAAAACTCATTGGAATTCTGACAACCATCCAATTTTGTACCTATATACTGATATGAAATGCACAAGCTTTGTCACTCATGCCAAGCTTATTCATTCATGCAGCAATTTTTCATTAATTAGCTCATATCAGATGATTGAATTTAAACACATAAGTGGTCTGTTATGACAGTTGGTGCTTTCAAATGGAACTTGTGAGCTTGTGATTACGACATGGGAAGTTGTGTACATGAAATGCTTGGCCTTCAAGTGGTAAATCGTCAAGAGAACACCACTGCTAGGCAACGGCAACATGAACGCCTGTCGGTGTCTGGAGGAAACCAAGGCTAAAGTTAGTAAGCTACCAAGTGGGTAACACAATGTAGGACATGCAAAGGCAAAATGAAATGATGAGACCATTGGAAATATCTACATCAGACATATTATAAAATTACAAAAACTTCATTTGAAGTCTCCAAGTGACAAGTGAATACTGGACCAAAGACATTTAAGGTTCTAGGATTTGGAATCTGGCTGCAAACCAGCCCAAATCCTTGTGCTCTATTTTATCTCTGGACCAATTGAACAGTCTGGTCCAAATCACACCTGAGATACAAGCTCATTAACATGTGCACTTATAGAAATAACTGTGATTTACTATGACTATTTATTGTATAATCCCTCTGATGGAAAACATTAAAGTACCCTATTTTGCCCTCTAAACAGACGGGTTAACATTTGTTCAGAGGGCAAAATAAGGTATTTTTGTGCTTTGCTTAGGGTTTTTTTTAAACTAATTCTAATTCAATTTCTTATCACCAAAATTTAGGCACTGTACTCCGATGTCTACTCACTTTAATGAAAGGACATACATGTACCAAAACAGGTCATAACTTAAAAAAAGTTTCATTTTACTATATAAAATAAATAATTTTATTTTGATTATATTATTTATTTTATGATTTATTCATTGTTTTTACCCATCAACTGTACTTTATTGTTGCCATGTTGCCACAAGATTATGTGATGGGAAAAGGATTTGGGTTGTGATATCCCTAATACTTGGCCATGTCCCAAGGCAACGTGTTCAGTTATTGAGTGCTTCACAGCAAAGAGACAGAGAATAGAAATAGAGAATTCATGTCTTTGGAAAATGACATGCAGCTTTTGTTGATATTGTCTCTATTTTCTGGAATGCTTGAATGCATATGAATGTGAAAGTGTGCTAAGTACCACCCTGTCAGAAAGTACTCAAAATTGAAACTATTTTGATAGCCTAAATACTCTTAACTGTATAAACCTATCAGCACTATTTCTTATAACTGTTTCCACCTGAGCATCATTTGTTAAATCATCATGAACTTTGGAAAGAGCATGCAAGAATACGTCCTTGCAAAGTATTGCCACTTAGAGTATATGACAATACTGAGGTGATGTTTTTGTATATACTGTATTACTTCCTAATTGGTCAACTATGTAGTTTACATGGATATTATTTCCTGTATTCAATCTCTTTGCATTATATATTATGTATTATGTATTGTGTACACTTTGCAACACATATTACAGCCTTAGACAATGTGTGTTTGCTGTGTAATATAGATGTGTGATTTATTGTGTCCAGGCTTGGCAGAGTTCATGTTGTATTTGAAACAGAGATGGAGAAAATACATGGTGTCTATTTGCTAAATGACTCAGCGAGGATGTACTGCATGACAAACTTTTCCTGCTGCTTCCTTATCATGTCTCAATTAGGCCCAAAAGGCCGTGACGCAAAACCCTTCTCTGCAGAGTGATCTCCTGATCATGCCGGCGTGCTTCACGGCTTGATTCCTCAGTGCTGCTGCAATGAAATTGTACTTTTACGACCGGAACTGCTTCATCAAATGTTATGAATCAGTGTGTTTCTCAAAACAGACTTTTGGAGCTTTGAAGGGTTCCCTGGTGTTCTGCACATCAAAATAATGATTGTTTTTAATGTATTGTTATCCTGCAATTATATTGCAATGCTTACACACACAACAACATTTTATTGATGAATCATCCACACTAGGAAGAGTGACTAACTAAATAATATCAAATTAACTCTTACCCTAAGCACTGTATGACAGCAGGAGTAGGGTTGGAGATAAATGCTACACATGACTAGAGATCTGAGAGAAGCTCAAACAAGCTTAAATTAGCAAATTGCCAAGCCAGACCAACGTTGATTCAAAGCCAAGTGACTAATCAGCGGCAAATCCACTGAGAATCCAGTCTGTGATTAGTGCCCTCACCCATCTCAGCACAAAACCTTAATCACATAATCCATCCACTAAACAAATAAGATAAAAAACCAACTGAGCAATTAAAAAGGCTACTGGAGTGACGGAAAGGTGAAATAAGCTAGCTACCCAACAAACAAATGCCAATAGGGAAACTAAAAGCTTCTTCACAAGCTCAAAATGTTAAGAAAAATCATGAAATAAAAGACAAATTCAAGAAAATTAATGCACTTTATTGTATTTAAAATATGCTGAAAATGTGCTGTAAATGTAATTTATGTAGTTATGTAATTTACGCAGTTATTGCAAACATGTTACCTATCTAGGGCGGCATGGTGGTGCAGTGGTTAGCACTGTCGCCTCACAGCAAGGAGGTGCTGGGTTTGAGCCCAGGGTCACCCAGGGTGCCTTTCTGTGCGGAGTTTGCATGTTCTCCCCGTGCATGCGTGGGTTTCCTCCAGGTGCTCCGGTTTCCTCCCACAGTCCAAAGACATGCAGATTAGGTCATACAGAGTCCAGACCTTAACCCCATTGAGAATCTTTGGGATGTGCAAGTGTGTGACTTTTTTTGGACTGGCAGTGTGTGTATAAATACATATTAATATTTTCTATATTTAGACTGTAAAAAGTACTAATGAAAGATCACTTGCAATATTTTGAGATAGTTAACATCCATCCATCCATCACCTATACCACTTTATCCGTCTGGGTCGCGGGGAAGCTGGAGCCAGGGGGGGTACACCCTGGGGAGGTCGCCAATCCACCACAGACAAACAACCACACACACTCGCATTCACACCTATGGGCAATTTAGAGTAGCCCATAGAACCCGGGGATCGAACCCAGGACCTTCTTGCTGTGAGGCGACAGTGCTAACCACTGCACCACTGTGCCACAAATAATAATAATAACAATAATAATAATAATAATAATTTATTCATTTATTTATGTTTTGTTTGTTTATTATTATTATTATTATTATTATTATTATTATTATTATTTATATTATTATTATTATTATTATTATTATTATCATCATGGCTGCTACTGTTCTTGTTTAGGACAAGAAAAATCTAATCTAATTTTGGCTCAGCCTTGCTAGCTTATACTGTATAAACATCCTGGCCCTGGTTTGATCTAAACTAGAACTCCACATGAAAGGATGCACAAATGCCAAAGCAATATAAATTTAGAGCCCTATACACCATCAGTTGTATAAATAAAAATGTTCTTCTCTGAGAATCAAGATAAACGCCATCAGAAAGGTATGACGCACGCACGTTCACATGTACACAAACGGGATGAATAGTTTCTATCAGCACCTCTACACCTCCTATTTCCTCATAGTGTCAAAGCACTGTCTGAATCACTTCATTTGAATGTGTGGGATTCTTCTTTTTTCCCCCAAAGATTTATTATTAGTGCCAAAATACGTTGGAGAGATGGTGATATGTAGCTCGTCCCCTGATAGCACAGAGAGTTCACTGGCATCTGCATTTGCTACAGTTAGTATCTTTCAGTAACTTGAGAAAGCCAGAAAAAGTCAGAAAGAGCTGCACACATCAGCAGGCCAGGTTTAGAGCTTAAACTGACTGCATTATTATATATAGTAAGTTAAAAATGTAATATTTATAATGTTCATATGCTCATCTCTTAACAGCAGGAAGAAAAAGTCCAAAAGGCAGAGTGAAAAGCAGGCAGTGGTCAAAATATGTAGCATACAGGAACAGCAAAGGCAAGGCTATGGCAAAACCCAAAACAGTAATTAAAAAAAAAACAAGAAGCCAACAGCAAGAACTATGTTGCTTGGCATTAACTATGAGCAGGTTAACACTTCACAAAGACTAACATACTGTAACAAAGGGACTTAAATAGTGTGGCTGTGACTGCAACTAAACTAAAAGCAGGTGCAAACGATTAATAATCAGGAGACTGTGAGTGGCGAAGTGCAGAAGAGTGCTGGGAGTTGCAGTCCTCAATCCTCTGGGAAACGGAGTCTGTGGAGCGGTGAGACTGGGAAGCAGGTTGCAGAGGTGACATGACACCTAGTTAAATTCATCATTATTCATTATGTAAGAAATAAACCTCCTCTTCTGGTGCTCTGGCACCATCCTGAAGTTGATTATTTTCTGAAAATATACCACTGTAATTTGGGAAACAATTCCAACTTCATTAATTAAAAAAAACAACACAATTTTTATCCATTTATAGTTACATTTATTGTTGCAGAACACCCACAAAACAAACTAGCTCCTGTTATCACTTTCATTAAAGTAGCTATAAATAGTCATTCCCTCTCCAGCCTCTTTTATTCGTTCGCTTAAATTTAACGAGAAGCAAATGCGGTTTGTCATGTTACCAAGAAACCAGAAGTCATTCTGGGTCAGAAAACATAATGTTACAAAACAATGACATTTTAGACTCCTTTCATTAATGTTCAATAAATGTCGTCTTACAGAAACTTCACCGTATCAACAATGAAACAGTGCTTTAATATTTGTCTGTGTTATAGTTTTAGATTATGTAGAGCATTTACTATACAAGCCTTGACCAATCTAAATCAAGATTTAAAAAAACACTGTGGCTATAGGATATCAATATTTTTTTTTTTTTTAATTTCTATTTTTTATTTTTTATTATTAATTAAACTTCCTTTGTGTATTCAAGCTAAAAGAAGCTGTTGCATGTGCTAATTCTTTCGTGATGAATTTGCTAAATGCAATATGTACTATTCTGAGACGCTTTCGTGATGTATTAGACAAAATCTTGAGAAACATTAATAAAATATTGGTCGGATTTTTTCTTCAAATGGAACAAAAAAAGCATCTGACTAAATTTAATATCTGGTCTTTGGTGTTTCATTTGTGCATACAGTCACTGTTCACCATGTAGCTTTAAGGCTGAATAAGTCACACTGCGTGGAAGAATTCATCTAATTTAATGTCCTATGCATATTCATTAAAGTTAACCTGCACAAAAGACAAGACCTGTTAAAATGCTCATCTTAAATTCGCATCTCTCCTTTATTAATTTAATTAAATCTCTTACTATACTACAACAGTGCAATTTTTCCTACCATGGGTGCTACTGTGCTAAATGTTAACATGCACCATGATAACTCTGCCTGATGTCCAGGTCCCAGCCAGCTTTAGAGATTGCCAATTATTCCTTTTTCTCTCCTCTTTCACACTCATTAGCTGTGAATGAGCTGAATCAGGTATTTCACAATACAGCAAGTGCAGAATGTTGGGGCAGAGGACTAACACCGATGTTCTGTTATCACATGCTGTGCAAATAATTAATTCCCTCTGGTTCACAGACCTCCATTTAAAAAATGTACATTACAAAAATCCTGCTCTGTCCTCTCGGCTCTAAATTAAAATCTGTTTTACATCCAAGAATAGCCCGAGGTGATGGAATAAACCCAGTTTTAATTTATTTTTAATTATGGCTTGACCAAGAATCAGCTAAAGCACATTTTCCTTGTGCAATATGTGTGACGAGAGGAGCAGTATTAAGTCCGGTGCCTCTGTTTTTTTCAACAATATTAAATACATAAATACATCAAACCTACATAATTAAATCACATAGTGTACTTCCAAGTACTTACAGTCACACTTCCTTGCTTTTTCCAAGCTAATCAATAAGTATGATTCTCCATTTTTCAGTATTTGGGTTCTCAAACTTGTTAGCCAGCACCACCAAACACTGATTCTTCTTCCGTGTCTTCCTTTCTTCATCTTCGTCTTCCTTCCGGTGCTTCCTTCCAGATTCACGCAGCCACTTGGAAAACCGCAAACGCAGAAGGCATTCTCTACAGGTTTGTCCATTCTAGGCTACTGTAGCGGTGCAACATGTCCGCTCCGTAGAGGTGGACCTGTGGCCTATGTAGATATAAAGGGCTCATTATAAGCTTACGAAGACAATTCGTAGTTCCAGGAACGTATACACTAATGAGAACATACTTAGGAATATTATATTACATTTCTGCGAATAGATTATTCTGCACAACCTGAATGGGAAGCCCAGAAAATCGACTTGCTGTGTGCCTCTTCCCAGAAGTAGTGTTTAATAAATATGACAATATCACAGCACCTGGTAACCACTATTATCAAACCACCATCATCGAGCAGAGCGAGATATTACACACAGGTTCGAGTGATACTGAAATGCAGTCTCCAGTGTCATGCAGTGACTTAAAAGTATTCTCTTCCTCCTCCTCCTCCTCCTCCTCCGCCTCCTCCGTGTATCCTGTGGCGTGAGATTAGAGGTCCCTGATGATGCTAAACACACATCCAAAAAACACTTGTACATCATGGGTAATGTGGATGTGCACCTTTTATTCATCAAGAGGACATATGCGCAGGAGCTTCAAACATCCAGACAAAACCCATTCATCTGTCCAGATGTTATCAAAGACACTTAAAAATGCAATTAAAACTGCACTGACGCAGATGTCCATTTGTTTAACCATTGTAAGGCAAAAATGTTCTTTTAGATCAGTTTACATACCAAATAGAGTTTTATCCTGTGCAGGTAGAAAAAAAAGTGAAGTACACAAACCTAAAGCTTTATTTGTTTTGTAACCATTTTTGACACCATAGGATGTGAATCATTTCTACACTTCAAAAAAAGGAGTACCTCATTTCCTTTTGTTTAACATTATTATGGTTCTCTAACCCTTATGAAGTTCTTTGGTTTGTATTTTTGGAATACCATTAAAGGTTCTATATAGAACCCTAACAGATAATTTCACTTTCAGGAAGTGCGTAAGGTAGCACACTCTCAGGCAGCTAAGAATTGTTAAAGAGTCTAAAAGAATCTAAGGAAAGAAACCTTAGAAGAAGAATCCTTAACTACCCAAAGATGCCTTGAGTAGTGTAGAATGTGATGTCATATACTCATAAAAATGGTTCCTCAAGGGTTCTTCAGGTGGTTCCTCTGGGCAGCCCTTAAGAATATCCAAAGAACCATTGAGAAAATCTTTTTTTGTTCACTACAAATAAGCTTGTAGTCAAAATCCATATTAAAAGTGTGTCTCCTTAATTATCTATAGAACTCCTGAGGAAATTTTCTATGATTTCACTTTTTTCTTTCCAAACCCAGGTTCGATTCCGGCCCCAGCCACACGCCAGTTTCCCCAGCTCTCCTCCTTTCTCCACTCGCCCTTCCCTCGCTGACTTTAAATAAATTGATTATTGACTCAGCACAGTAGTCTGTTCTGCATTTTGGTCCAGCTGTCTCTGAATCCTGACATATGACCAGGATAAAGAAGTTATTGAATATGAAAATGAATAAATGAACAATTCTGAAAAATTCAAAATTAAATAAAAAAATTAAGACAAAGTAATAGAAAGGAATTGGGTAAAGGTGGGAAATGTGCATAAATGTATATTCACAAAGTGTTTATTTGGTGGGATTTCCAATAGATTTATAGCAGAGATTGCAATGCAGCCAGACCAGGAAATAGTAGCAACAGGAGAACAGGAAACACTGACCATATAAGGAAAAGGAGACAGAAAGACAAAAAAAGTGCAGAGGATTCCAGGAAGATTGTCCAAACAGGTGTTTAGTGATGACAGTGTGTCAGTCCATGCTCTAACTGAACTGCAATATAAAGACTTATTTGTGACTGCAAATATCCACCAGTAATTCAGGAACCGATGCTGTCCATGCCCTTGAGCTGACTTTCTTCTTGTTGCCCAGGGCAACTGATGCGAGTCAGTACTTTAGCCAAAGATATCATCTGTGGTTTCTCCCTCAGCTCAAATCTGCTCCAAATTAGTACAAGTGGACATTTTTGAGAGTTTTCTAACTTATATGTTCTCCATATGTACAATCTAAACCATATACCCAACCCTGAGTTAAATTCTCACACTGCTTTTGATAAATGACAACATACAATGACTAACAAAATGCTAATTACTGCTTAATGAATGTGATGGAGCTCTGACGTATAACAGCATCTGTAAAACCACAACACTGCGTACCACCAGCCCCTGTGAGACCCAGACCCTGTATGTGGGTCTGCTAAGGCCACGTCAGTTATGCTAACTTATGCACTTATGATAATCTTAATGCTAAATCATTGAGATCTGCATAGCATTAACATTCTTTCCCATACATTGCTATTGAGAGCTTTGACTTGGCCTACTTCATATTCACAATAGAATAGAGTACAATAGAAGTGTTATACATGCAAATAATGCTATTTTGCTCGTATGTATCCTTACATATGTGGAGTTCTGGAAAAACCATTCACATATAACATTTTGTACTATATATAGTTTTGAAAATGACTTTTTCTGAACCTAAATAGGCTCATTTCTGGTATGTATATCAATTTGAAGTGCTAGCAGTTGAAAATCTCATTAACCCCAAAAGTGAAAAGGGAAATATGCAGTCAAATTGCAGTGCAGGGGCATCCCAGACATTTTGACGCCTAATATCTGATCATATCTGTTCATGTCTGTTTCTCTACATCATGACTCTAGCCAACAGCTTGATCAAAGCATGACATTTAGAGTGTCCAAAAATCACACTCAGCTGGCAAGTTCTTAGACATCTTTATGCAGACTGACTGTTCTTACCACCATGTTTCATAAACCGGTTCCTTCCCCAACATGATCTTTACATGAAAGAAAATAAAATATATTTGGTGAAATATGTTTATGGTTTCTTAAAGTAGTCACAGGCAGAAAAAAATTCTTGGATATTTTTTTTGACTATTTAGTAGCAGTGTAAAGTTTTACAAATCAGTCTAGTTAAATCAGTCAGTCAGTCGTGTTTGTTTGTTTTGGGGGTTTGTACTTTGGCTTAAAAATGGGTTGTGGATTTGTAGAACTTTACAAAAAGTGTTTGGCTGTAGCTCACAATGTGTGTGTGAGTATGTGTGTGTTTTCTGGACTACTAATATGAAGTTCATGGCTCATTCCCAACACATCCAAGCTATCACAGTTCAGTCTTACCTAACATCTGGTTAAGTGTCATTACAGATGCTTGGGAGTAGAGCAGAGATGTAGCTGGAAGGGATGTTGTAATTTATTTTTGAACAAAAAAAATAATAATAATAATAACATTGAAATATTTTAGAACAAATCCAAATGTATTTGTGGGCGGTTAACATGACAACCATACAGCACAGCTCATTATATACATGCTAATAAATGGTTTTGCTCAGTAAAAAAATAATTGCTTAATAATGATTTTCATAATAGAACAATAAAGACATCATTACAAATCCTCCATATTTAGCCACCCCAGGCATCAAATGAACAAATCTAATACATGGCTACCAGCTGCTATGGTGAGAAACCAATCACGATCATGTTTTGTTTTCCCCCATTTCTGTTTGAAAGACACACTCTGAGCATATGTAGGGCTTTCAAAGTGACACTTTTATATTGTACATTTTTAATACCGCACGATTGGCCAGCCTGGATTGTCCTTTATATAAAATTAAACAGAAAAATTTGACTAGCATCACCACTTCTGCTATTTCTGTCTGGCATCCTGCCAAAATGCTTAATCACATCACCGTTATCAATTTAATTTCTCAGATTGTGTAGTGATTGTATTTAGTGTATTTCCACACCTAAAATTAATTCCTGGCTATGTGACTGGGGTAGGGTTTGTACCCATTCATTTTCCTTAATTTGTGTCAAACTGAACAAAAATCAACCATATTGCCCTTCTTATTCATGAAACCAGGCTAATAAATCTCTCCACGAAATGATGTGTTATCTGACAGGATTTTCATCACCTGCCTTTCTACAAACCGACAAAACAAAGAAGGAATGTGACAGGGTATGTCCCATAATAAAATGATTACCTTTAAGAATTTAACTAACAACGCGATGTTAAGATTTGATAGGAAACCGTGGCGCCTTTGCCTTTTCTATGTTGTCAACTTTAAATGTGCATTTTGGAGATAAGCTGAGAGATAAGAATGATAAGAAACTTTGTGGTCAGTAGATTATGTCACTCTTATCTAAGGAAGCCAACTATGAACCAGAAAACATGCACACAAATTGTGATGAACAATAAATTCTTCAAGCAAAACGTATGCATTAGGATTGGATTCAGTAATGTCATTTGTAATGGATTTCACTGAACAAATGAAATGACAAAGTATCCCTGTAATTTGCCTAAATTACTACAGATGGCAGAAATTGCCACATCATAGCAACCAAAACAACACGGCACACAGCCGTGTCTAGTTATCTCATGACTATAAGGTCGATTCTAAGAGGACTATTATTTCTTTGGGAGTTCTTTGTTTGGCAAAAATATAAAAAGGCAATGTTCTCTGAAATTCAGACTTTTCTACCTATGGGATTTGCCAATTGGTATCATATTGAAATTGCAGCTGTGCAGATAAGCTGAGATATAAGAATGATAAGAAACTTTGTGTTCACGCATAATGACGTAAATACTCGGAAAGCAATTTAGATTGATTTCAGATAGAAGAGCTGTAGGAAAGGCTTGGCCCTCTCTTTAATCTAAAACCTCTGTCATTTTTTATACGAGTTCTCCTTGCAAATATCAGAAACTGAATAAAAAATCAGTCAGTTCACTACAAGCAGAACAAATATTTTAGCTTTATAGTTCTTGCTCTCAAATCCTTTTACATAGGCCCTAAAATTAAATCCCCTATAATGGTTTAATGGCCCCTCTCACAGATTGGCTCCATTTCCACCACAACTCGCAGGAGGATAAATCAATTATTCAACATGAATGAATGAATGAATGAATGTAAGAAATTTAGAAATTTTGCCCCGTCTGAAACATACCCGGGAGAAGATGAAGATTTCATAATGTCGCTTGTGCTTCATTCTCTACTGCGTGGCGTAATCTCATGACTGCAAGTGCCTTTAATAGACATTCGGAGAAAATTCAATGCTGTGAATAACACTATTTGTGTACCACCAAGCTATTCAAAATGGTATTCTGCGGTTTGGGATACGTCCCAAGTGTTCACGGCTCCTAGGAAATAATTAGACGCTTTATTGTGCATATGAGCTTGACTGTCACAGTTACGGAGTACCAAGTGAAAGAGCAAAACCTCTTGAATGCTACGCTGTAATTTTGCAGTGTGATTCACGAGCTAATTAAATACCAAATAACCAAATAAATACAATTACATGTTCAGCAAGGAAGGCCAAGGAAAATCTATATTGCTCTTATGGTAATGGTCATATTTACGACATTAATAAACTGTCGTTTACCCTGTCACTCTCTCTCTCTCAAAGAGGAACATTGAAAAAACATCTCTAGGACGTTTACCTTGCTTCTTTGCGTTTCTTCATGCATGAACTGAAGACTACACATTTCTATATTTGCCATCATTTTCTCCGTTTACTCTATGAGTGATATGTAGAAAACCCCTCTGATATCCAGACGTCACTAGTGAAACTAGTAAAAGACTAAAAATTATTAATCATAACACAAGCTAAAAGACACCATATCGCAAACCACCATGTTTTCAGACTAGAGCTTTGAGTAAAGAGCCCCTGTAGGCTTTTTTCAGCTTGGACAATCCCTGTTCAAGAAAACCACTTGGTCTCCAACATAGCTGTGACGTTATCATGGTGTTCATCTGGGTATTGCAATGCCTGTTGCTTACAGGAAGCTGATTGGAACTAAACAGTTTGTGAAGTGGACCTGATTGCCTCCATTAACTGGAGGTGAAATTGCTTTGGAGAACATGCAAGTGGGAGAAAGTGGGGGGGGGGTATATTTTCTGCTGTCAATTCAAAACTGTAGAGTTAATTCGGCACTCAGGGTGTTAACGCTGTGGTGGTTAATGAAGGTGTTTATTTCAACAATTCTGGAATTAAAGTCCACGCGAAACGGCTTCGTTACTGTAATTTGATTCTGACGTTGGCGTATTTCCTTCTGAGGTCAGAGTGACGTGTTAAAGTTCTCGACTGTCTTACTCAATAGCCAATAGCTTCCAAGATAAGTGATTGTGTGAAAAATAATGTGGCCTTCAGCTTTTGCAATGACTTAACTGTAGTGTAGCAGGTGGTTTGATGGTCACCAGAAAATTTCCATTTTTTCATCCATCCATCCATCCATCCATTATCAATACCGCTTATCCATCAGGATCGCAGGGGAGCTGGAGACGGGAGACCGGGCGACGGGTGAGAGGCAGGGAACACCCTGGGTAGGTCGCCAATCTATCACAGAGCTAACACAACACTCACATTCACACCAATGAGCAGTTTAGAGCAGCCAGTTAACCTTATCTGTACATATTTGGGCTGTGGGAGGAAATATGTGAAACCTACAGTGAGATTAAAGTATTCTGACACATTTTTTTTGTTATTTAATATACTTAAAGTGTGTATAACCGCTTAATGTCTTCTGACTTTGTATTTTTAAATATAAGCAAAACATATATGCATTCATAAGCATAAACAGATATATGTAAAAACTATGGTGATAAGGAAAATAGTATTCAGACAGTACAGATGGATAACATTAGTAGGTTATTGCATAGATGTGGTTGGTGATTACAGCTTGGAGAATTAATTAGCTTTTTTACAGGTTCAGTTTTGGCCCATTCCTCTCGGCAACTCACATTCAATTCCTCAAGCTTATGAGGAAAATTTCAAAATTCTCCATAAATTATTCTTTATACATTATAAATATGCACAACTCTTCATTGTCTCCGTAACAAGAAGGATTCGGGGTTTTTTTGTTTCATTTGATTTCACCGGAGTTCTGATTCATCTACATGTTTTTAGAAGGACATCTCTGTGCTTCTTTTTTAGCAGAAGGATTTAGTGTGAGGATTAGAAACAGAGATGATTGAGGAGTTCATTACTAATCTCTGTGAAACTGTTGTTCCTGCTGCTTTCAGGTCGTCCTGTGATTTTTTTTGGTTTTTTTCTTTTTTTGACTGACTGCTTGTTCTCTCCTGACTTCCTTATCAGTACTCTGAGAGCACAGTGTGAAATATTGCATGCTGTACCTGTCCAGGGGACTATTAGTTACGTTTCCATGCATATTATTGAACCAATTGTACTGACAGGAATCTAATTTAGTGCTTTTTAACACTATTGTCCCTGAAAATTTTAAGAAGCTCTGTCAGCTTCACCATGATATCTACCTTCTGCGTGAAATCTTCCCAACAAATGACTATGTCTTTTATTATCAGTAACTGAAATTTGGACAAGAGCATTATTTTCAGATTTTAAATATGCCACTTGCTTCCTTTTTTTTTTTAACAAAGTTAAAAGGCATTATGTTGAAGTCGTGTGGGGTTTGTAATGGAGCGATGAGAAAGTGTGTGTGTGTGTGTGTGTGTTTGCAGTTTAGGCTGTTTTAAAGATCAGGAGCTTCTCTAGCTAGTCCCATTGTAGAGGTTTATTCTGCACTGAGTGTTTTATTCTGAAGGCTAGGTCAGCCATCTGCTTATGTGAGTCAGGTAAAAGATTGGCAGCTCTAGCATTAAACTCTCTGAGAAGTGTGTTCCCTGTGAGTCAGAACTCAAATGGATGGCCTTGGGCCACACACATACACACAAACACACCACTTCCGGTGGTTTCCTTTGAAAGAGACAATCAAGGTTATTTCCTACACGGTGTCTCCAGTTTCAGTTTTTTTCAGACAAAAGGACTTCTTTTATCAAGATAGCTCTGACATCAATAACTGTGAGTATCTGAGAGAGAGAGAGAGAGAGAGAGCATCCTGTCTGCTGTCAGTGAAAGTGGGACAGCATACACACATTCATACACACGTGTCACACCTAGTGCAGAATAGATGTGCAGTAAAGGAAAATGAATCCTATTCAGGTTCTTCATTATATTTTATTAGCTACTGGACTTTATTTAGTAGGTACCCAGCTCAGTTCAGAGGAGATGGTGTGTTTTTAACACGTGCTAAATGTCTATTTAATAAGCGCTGGACTGCACTGAATAGGTGCAAAACTCCATTTAGTGCACTGAACTCAATCCAGTAGGACCATCTTAGCTCAAATGTCAAATTCAGACAGAGAAACATACACTCACAACTGTACGGCAACATTCCTGTAAATATTCAATTTAATCATCATAAAATTGTGCGAATATGGCCATGTCAAAGAGTAAACTCGGGGGAGGGGTATCGAATGGTCCGAAAAATAAAAACATCCAGTGAGCAGCAGTGAAAACCGTGGATGGAAACACCTTGTTGGTTTGAGCTGATGGTGACTCAAATAAGCACTCTTTACAACCGTGTGGCGCAGAAAAGGATCTCAGAATGTACGAACACGTCAAACCTGAACCACATCAGGTAATATTCCTGTCAACAAAGACCTGGAATCTGAGGCTACAGTGTGCACAGTGGTACTGAAACTGGGTTTGAGGTGTTGTGAAAGCTTTTCTGCTCACCATGGTTGTAAAGAAGATATATGGCAATGGCAAAACACTGCAAACCTCAGAATCATAAATCATGAGGTGGTTGCTAGCCTGCTAACACTGTACGATGCTGCTTGGGAAACCATGGTTGCCATGGTGGTATTTTGACATTTCCTACTATACGAAGCTTGAAATGTGTTTCACATTTGTATGGTCGATCATAAGTGTTCTAGCCTTTTAAAGTCTGAAAAGGGAAAAAAGCTGGTAAAAATTCCACTCAAAGTTATCAACACAGTGATTGTCCGATACAACTGCTATTTATTAATTTAATTTGCATTTAATTTGAGAACTTTATAAAATCCATCCATCTATACCGCTTTATCCGTCTGGGTCGCGGGGGGAAGCTGGAGCCAATCCCAGCATCTTCAGGCGAGAGGCGGGGTACACCCTGGCACCACAGGGCCAACACAGACAAACAGCCACACACACTTGCATTCACACCTATGGGCAATTTAGAGTAGCCAGTTGA
>JAQQZX010191818.1:0-18373 GCA_030068355.1 Notoglanidium maculatum
TCGTTTCACTGTACACTGTACCACATGTATACGGTGAAATGACAATAAAAGCAACTTGACTTGACTTGACTTGACTTATAATCTGCACGAAATTCGATGTGTTCGGGTTTTCATGGTTCAGCTCACTCACTCGATTTGCAGAACGGGTACTGGCAGGTGGAACGAGCTCTGGAAGCAAGAGCAAAAAGTGACTGTAGCAATTCCGGTACATGCCATTTGGGCTATGCAATGCTCCGGCAACTTTCTAGCAGCTGATGGAGAGGGTTTTAGTGGATGTTCCACGCTCGCACTGTGTGGTGTATTTAGATGATCTGCTCATACATGCGTCGGATTTTGAAACTGAACTGGGCAATCTCCGCAAGGTTTTTTTGGCCATACGTCGAGCTGACTTGCGATTACACCCTGAAAAGTGCCATTTGTTCCGGCGGGAGACTGCTTTTCTGGGGCATGTGATCAGCAAGAGAGGAGTGGCCAAAAGCGAAAGTCACCGGGGTGAGAGGGCCTGTGCCGAGAAACATTCGTCAGCTATGAAGCTACCTGGGGCTAACATCTTATTACCGGCGCTTTGTAAAGGACCTTGCAACCATAGAGAGTCCGCTTCATCGGCTTACACAAAAGGGACACTGTGTGAGTGAGCATTCGCGCAGCTGAGCAGAGCGCTGACTTCAGCGCCGGTGCTGGATTATCCTGACTCTAAACGGACTTTTGTTGTGGACACTGATGCCAATGATGTTGGGATCGGGGCTGTTTTGTCACAGGAGGGGGAACATGTGATCGCATACTACAGCCGCTCTCTTTCCAGAGCGGAGAGGAATTACTGCGTCATGCGCCTGGAGCTCCTAGCAGCAGTGGCGGCCTTAAAACGCTTCCTGTCATATGTTTATGGTCGAAAGTTCCGGCTATGGACCGATCACGTCTCGCTGACATGGCTACTAAATTTTAAAGAACCGGAAGGCTAGCTAGCTCGCTGGCTGGAAAATTACAGGACTACAACTTTGAGATTCAACATCGCGCCGGTCATCTTCATGGCAAGATGCATCTTCATCTTTCCGTGCTCTAAGCAGGAATGTAAACATTGTGTGCAAGCATAGACCAGGGGTAAAGAGACAGGTTTGCAGGACACCCTGTGCGCCGTTGTGTGCACAGCTCGTGAGACGGAGAGTGAGTGCGTACTCCAGGGGCTAAGCGCAGAGCAGCTGCGTGAGGAACAGCACTCAGATGAAGTTTTGAACAAAGTGTTGCAGTGGCTCTGAGATGGGCAGCGGCCTGCATGGTCCGCCATTTCGCACGAGGGGCCGGAACTGCAATCCCTCTTTTCTCAGTGGGCAAGAATCATACAACACAGGGACCTGCTGGAGGTAGCCAGCAGAGAATGGGGACTGTCTGCAGCTTCTTGTGCCACGGAAGATGCACTTTATAGTATTGACTCTGGTACACAGAACTGTAGGGGCGGGCCACTTTGGAATAACAAAGACTTTGAACCAGTTGCGATCACGATTTTACTGGCTGGGGTGTCACACGGACGTTGAAATGTTCGTTCACCACTGTGATGTGTGCACGCAAAGAAGATGGGCCTATTCAACGTTCCCACGCACCGCTGCAGGAGTATAGGGTGGGGGCACCCATGGAGTGTGTGGGGGTGGACATTTTGACAATTTCCATTGTCGGATCAGGGAAATCGCTATGTCCCCATGGCAATAGATTATTTTACAAAGTGGCCAGAGGCATTCACGGTACCGGACCAGATTGCAGTTACCACGGCACGGGTGTTGGTTGAGGAGGTATTCTGTCGGTTTGGGGCTCCGGAAGAACTTCATAGCGACCAGGGGCGGAATTTCGAGGCTGAGGTGTTCCGGGAGGTGTGCACGCAGATGGGCACCACCAAAATGTGCACCACGCCGCTTCATCCGCAGAGTGACGGGCTGGTGGAGCACTTTAACCACACTCTCTCTACCCAGTTCACCATTCTGACCAGCAGCTGACAAAAGGACTGGGATCAGCACCTGCCACTTGTGCTCTGGCATACCAGACCGTCATTCAGGAGTCCACCCAGTGCACCCCAGCCGTTTTGATGTTTGTACGTAAGCTGTGCACGCCTGTGGATCTAGTCTTCAGACCACTGCCCGAGCCTGAGATCGCTGCAAAGTCGGGGCTGGATTCTTTCTTTCAGTCACAGGACCATTTGCGCCTGGTGCATGAAACTGCGCATCTGTCACTGGAGGAGGTGGGTATGAGACAGTGCTAAGCTTATGACGTGCATGCTAGGAGCTGAGACTTTGGGGCTGGGGAAAAGGTGTGGGTGTTTTGTCTGGTCCGAAAGAGGTGACTGGCACCCAAACTCATGTCCCACTGGGTGGGTCCGTGCGTGGTGTTGGAGCGGTTATCTGACGTGGTGTATCGGGTCCGGATGAAAGGCCGAGCCCGAGTGGTGGTGCTGCTCCAAGATCGGCTGGTGCCCTATCAGCCTCGGAGTGCCAGTCCGGTAGTGGATTCGCAAGACTGTGAGCCGGGGGGGTGAGCGCACCCCCACTGTAATGGAGCCACTCTCAGGGCACCCACGGAGAACGCCGCCCCTGTCATTTGTCATTATGGTGACTTTGTGACCGGCTGAAAGGTGGCTGGGGACAGTCACCGTCTATGTGGGGACAATGTGATGTTTATGGGGCCATTCGGCACGGGTTTCGTCTTCGTATTCTGGTGGTATGGGTTTTGTTCTAGTGTTGTTAACACTCTTTTTGTGTTCTATGTATGGGGAATGTCTACTGGGGGTAAGCTAGTCAGTGTGATCGGTTAACTAAACAATGTAAGCTACAATCCTCATGACGATTTCATGTTCGAGTACCTTAGAGTAGGATTCCAGCAATACAAGCTATGCTAAAGTTAAGCTAGTGCATAGGGCTGCCACGTTTTCTACCCACTTGCTCTGCTGACTGTAAAAATAAAACCGGGGAGTCCTTCCCATTTGAGTTCATCTTCTGGTGTTGACTTTATTTCTTGCCCGGCGTATGAGAAAATGCCACAATATATTATATCTAAGACACATTTTAATCCACTTTTCCATGACTCTCCAGTGTCATCAGATGTCACAACAACTTATGCCTCTCATGTCGATGATAACTGTATGAAAACCTTTGTCAATCCACTTGACCGTGCACTTACCCAGAAAAGTCAGATGGCCTCCAAGCAGCTCCCATCGGATCAATTACATGTGAAATGTTGCAAGGTCTGCAGATTTAGTGATCATTCCACTCTTGCACATTGCAGGCGACAGCGTTTGTGCCTGACATGTTTTCGGCCAGGATACGTCAAGGCAAATTGCACAAACAGTCTAACGAGTAGAGCTGCTCAGGTAAAGCAAACTCCTGAGTCACAGTCTTTAAACTAGACTGCCCATGTTCAAGGAGGCACAGTGTGGGCGAAAATGGACAACCCCTCAAAAGTGGTGAGCTTGAGCAGTGCTATGAGAGTGCATGATCCAAAATACCAGTTGGCACGTAAGTAATAGTGCAGAAGATACAAATTGTTAAGACATTTGATGATCTACTTTATGCACCAGTATGTGTGAATAAGAGATTCCAGTTATGAGGACTGTTGGATTCTGGATCCATGGCATGCATCTTCAGTGAAGAGGTGGAGTTGAAAATGCTAAATGATAATGTGCTCTTTGAAAAAAAACTCTCACGCAAAATATTGTACTGGTTGGATGTGGGGAAAACTTACCAGCCCCAAATGCATGTATGAGGCCAAGTTGAAAATTTATTCTGTATTGTACCACTTCTTGTAGTACCTGGTCAGAAAGATGACTTAATAATAGGCACAAATGTGATCAAATTTCTTATGCACCACATGAAATCCTGCAATGATTACTAGAGATGTCTGTCCAGTGGTAGCTTTCAGACTCCTACTGAGTGTGTTCAGTTCTTGGATCTCATGGCAAATACATGCAGGTGGAGAGGTGATGACTTACCAGACAAGATTTGGACTGTCAAATTGCAGCAGTCAGTCACCCTGTTAGTCACACAAGAACACCTAGTTTGGGGGAAATTACCAGGTAATGTTCTGATGTCATTAAGAAGTACAGTTGTTGTTGAGCCTACATCTTCTAAGACTATGCCATGTGACATTATAGTTGGCCGTCTTGTCACGCCATTGTGGGGTGATGGCTGGGTCCCCCTAAAAGTAACCAACCTTTCTGACAAACTTGATACCCTCAGGAGGAACTGTAAGCTGGCAGATTTCCTTGTATGGCCGTTGAGGATCTTGATCTTTCCCAAGGGGTGAGTCATGTTGAAATAATTCTGTCTGGAAAGGAGTCTTTACCTGACCCCTCGAATGCCAAACAGCATTTGCAGGCTGTGAGTCTTGGTGACCTTGATCTTGAGTCTTGCTCCATTAGCCTAACAGCTAAAGAGCAATTGGTCCAGCTACTTGATAACTACCAAGATGTTTTCTCCAAACATGCTTTAGATTGCGAAGAAGCCAAAAGCTTCGTACATCGCATCAGACTTGCAGATGAGCGGCCGTTCCAAATCCCCTATCGCCGCCTAACAGTGGATCATTACAAAAAGCTACAACAAGTGCTTTCAGAGATGGAAGAACAGGTCATCATATGCAAATCTGTCAGTGAATATGCTTCTCCATTAGTTGGTCTGGAAGAAGGATGGTAGCTTGCAAATTTGCACTGATTTTAGGTGGCTAGACCATCAAAGACGCACACCCACTACCTCACCAGGCAGACTGTTTTGCAGCTCTAGTTGGAAATGCACTCTTCATTACCATGGACTTGACATTGGGTTTCTATAACATCCCCATGGCTGAAGAAGATAAAAAATATACCGCCTTTACAACCCCCATAGGCCTGCACGAATATAACAGAATGCCACAAGGGTTGTGCAATAGCCCTGCAAGATTTATGCAGATGATGATGAGTATTTTTGGTGACCTTAATTTTAGTAGCCTTCTATGCTAACTTGATGATTTTCTAGTATTCGCATTGAATGAAGAGGAAGCCCTGAAGAAAGCTCGCCCCATTGCATATCCTTGAGTAAGTCCCAGAAACGATACCCAGCTCACAGGCCACAACATACAAAAGAGGATGAGACCAGAGATAAGTTTACTGTATATTTAATTAGTGCCCTTATCTTTGTGTCCCAAGTGGTTAAAATCTTCAGAAGCCAGCAAGGCCAAAATAATAAACAAAACTCCCTCTACCTGTTAACACATAGGCTAACTTACCTAATCCAAAGAAAAGAAAAGAAATATACACCATCTACCCTCCCTCCCTATCTAAGCCAAAACCAGGAGAACAACAGATAAACATAAATGGCACCAACTTCTTACTAACCACTGGTAACAAGTGTTATTTAAAAAGAAGTAATAGTTACAACTATATACAAGTATATATCAAATCCAGCAGGAAAACACACACACATAGTCAAGGCTGAGCAGAAAGTCATTAACAGAAAGTCAGTAATTAACACACAGAGGTAATTAAGTCACACACAGGTACAAACAACAACGGAACAGGTCCCCCAAAGTGTCGTCGGACGAGGTTTTTAAAAGTGGTCCCATGTACAGCCAACCAATCCCCATGCAGGAGGCAGGAGCAATACAGTAGTCATCCACTGGGAGGCAGGACACATAGTAGGCTGGGCCTGCATGGGGAAGACACACCCATCCTATCACCAGCACAAACACCCAAACGGACCGGACACACAAGCATATTATTTTCTGTGTCCTTAGCTAATGTGGATGTGCTCCAGACATTCTCAATCATCTCGCTAATGAAATCATGCAAAAACAATTGTTATGACGTTCCTTTGTATACAAGGAATAACAAGCTTTTACAATTCAAGTACTTAAAAACATATTCAGAACAGCTTTCTTCTTGGTATAGCTTAGAATTATCTAGTTCTGGTAAAGGTCGGATATAATTCAGCAATTCTAAAGACTTCTTCAGCAGTTAACTTGTATAAGCCTTTCTTGATAGTCCATAGTAAACTTTTCCACTCTGTGTTAGACATGGTTACTGCATCAGATATGTTATGCTCTTTGTTATGCATGCTCACTGTCAGAATGTCCTCTTGCCTAATAATCATTGTCTAGCTTCTCACACATAGCTTTTGCTCTGCACTCGCACCAGTCCTACAGTTCACAAGGATGTATGTCTTCTCAAATGGATACAAAAATAAAAGTTCAATAAATCAAATCCAAATTCAATCAGTTGTTTTGTTTGTATAATGTTAGAAAATCTGACTAAAAACAATGATTTACAGAGAGTAGATTTACAAAAATCTGGAGTACAAATATTGCTATGTGTACTGTAAATGAAATGGTCCAAGCTCCAGTTGTTTTGGATTTCATAAGCTAAAAAATGTTGAACATTAACAAGCAAATTAAAGCCTATTAATAGAGTAATAGTAGTACTGAACCCCTAAGTACAAAATATAATACAATACAATATAGTATAATTATTAAGTAGAAAAGTGCAAACCTTTAGGTAGGTGCTTTAGTTATAGCGTGCTTTTTCTTTCCAATAACCCTTAAAAAGCTATTTATCCAATTCAACATACAAACACTTTCCCTCAAAAATAACAAAGGACACATTTCTGATCCAAACTGCAATTTGACAGCAGGAATAAACCATCATAAGTATTTACACACCTGTATAAACAGTAAAAATAATGAGACAGGGAAAAGTAGTTGCGTGCACAGCGGGTTTCTCCTCATTATTCATTCAAAGAGAAGATTCGACTCTTGAACTACTCCAGCATTGCAGTGCTCCCTCTTCTGGAGACAAATGTTATCATCATCAGATAAAGACTACAAAGAAGGTAGCTGAATGAAACAGTAGGAAAAAAAGTAGAAAAAAAATTATTATTATGACCATGTATACTGGTTGGGTTACAAAGGAACACCTCAAAACAAAACATGGAGAACCAATAACAAAGCATTATGTGTTTATTTTTTAGAATGTCTTATTCCTAACCCCCCTCCCCCCCCCATTATCTTGATAATCAGGGATACAGAATGGAAGTGCCAGTGTTGCCAATCATCAGCAGTCTAAGTTATAAGGTAATTTGTAATGGTTTTGAGGTCTGTTAGTCCCTGTCTTGTCCTGAGTGCCTCTTTGCACTTTAGTTAACCTTAGTCTACTTAATCTTAAAGAAAAAGAACAGATCTTATAAGAACTCTTTATATATATATATATATATATATGAATGTATGTATGTATGTATGTGTGTGCGTGTGCGTGTGCGTGTGCGCGTGTGCGTGTGTGTGTGTGTGATATGCAGCTTTTTGTAACAGGCTTTCACTTTGCACAGACACAGCTGTCAAGGCACATCAACATGGAATTGTGAAAAAAAGGGACTGCTGGGCCACGGCAATGAATTTCCCCAGCCTATTTAGTACTCCCAAATCACCCTTCACTCACACACACATACACACATACACACA
Source organism: Notoglanidium maculatum (assembly GCA_030068355.1). Taxonomy (NCBI): domain Eukaryota; kingdom Metazoa; phylum Chordata; class Actinopteri; order Siluriformes; family Auchenoglanididae; genus Notoglanidium; species Notoglanidium maculatum. The sequence continues at coordinate 7,459 of JAQQZX010191818.1, forward strand.
CACAAGCTAATGCAAACACACACAAGCTTTCCTGCAGAGAAAAAAATAATCAAATAAATCTAATGACTTTGGAAAGTTCAAAGTGCTCTAAAGTAATGCTCATAATTGTGTTTTTTTGCAGTCTTTTTTAATAAATAACAATTTGTTCCCCCTCATTTTTACTTTTCAGACTCCAGAAAACAAGTGTGTTTGTGTGTGGCATGTTCGTGTATATGTGTATGACTGTGTTTATATTTGTGTGTCTAAATCAGCTCTTGTTGATCTTTTCTTCCTATTGATTTGTATCACAGAGCCAACATCCATCCAGAGTTAACATCCCTGTCTTTTGGGAGAAGAGAAAAGGACAATGAAAAAATAGTAAAGAGCAATATTAGGTACTATGTCATAAATATTATGCTTACCCCATTGGTGGGAAGCTTGCATGGTCAATTGTAGGGTCAAAAATAACTATTTAGTGGTAAGATTTATTTAGTGGCAATTTATTATGTGGTGGTCACTGGGTGTTTCAGGGTCTTCCAACATACAAACATAACATCGTATCCCATCAAGTAATAGCTCAATGTCACTATAATGTAAAAGTATGGTTATGTATTACATGCACTGTAGTTATTCTGTAAAATACATCTTATTGTTCTAATAAAGGTGCATCATCAATTGCTTCTGACCAAAAACAGCCTAACTGGTAACTATACATACACCTGCAATACATGTAACCAAATACAAATGCATAGTTCAGAATGAACATATGTGAACAACACCCTTCCTTTAATTACCACCTTATCGTGGTGAAGGGTTTGAGTGCCTGGAACCTGGATTCTGGAACCTATTATTGGAGAGGGACTGGACTCTATTCCACTCTGGAGTTGCTTGGTGAGAGGCAGTGGGTAAGTGTGAGTTTACTTGTAGCCCCCTGGTTTGGTGTTTCCCAGGTGAATGAGCACAAGTTTCCCCAGCAATCTCTGTCAGAGAACTAACTAATATATACTTCTGTGGCCGCAGTCCAATGGCCAGCGTCTACGTAATTGCAAGCGCTCCTTGCCAGCTAATAACAGTGGTGTTGAAAGGACAGCGCCTCTCCGCCGCGCTGCACCACCAGAGTTGACGAGACAGCGCTGCATAACACTAAGCACTCACCATCTGGGAGAAGCAGGGAGAGTATAAAAGGACTTTGGCACCGCAGCCAAGTGAGTATGCTTTGGTGTGGTCAACTGGTCAACTGCTCTGCTCTGTTCACCCCCAGACGCTGAGGATGCAGAAGACGAACATTCATTGGCTCCATTGTGATTACACAGCTCAAATCCTTTCTTCACTCAGCTGCCCTGCCGCTGGCTGCAACTCCACCAACTTCCCTTCTCCTGCACGCCGGAACATTGCTACCCACACATGCCTCTTACACCGTTTTCACCTAAAACACTAACTAAAAGAGCAATTTTCCCCCTTACTCCTGGTTCCTCATGTCTGTACTTCATGTCTGTGTTCTGCACCGCTTACCCCAGTAGTCTACACTTCTTACAAATAAAGCTACTACTAATGATGGAGGAAGAACGACTAAATAGAATGCAGTCTGCACACTGAACAAGTTGAATGTTTGCTATGTTGAATGTTAAATGTAACTTAGTCAAAGGTTTTTTGAGATTATTTTAGACAGATCCAACCTGGATGATCTCCCCTTGTTTAGACAAAAAGATAACGTTTCTTTGAGAAAACGAAAATGCGGCAGCAGGTTAAAGTAAAAAATACAACAAAAGAAATTGATAGTGCAAATTTACCAATGAAAACTGAAAAGAAATAGTTTAAACAATCACACAGGCAAGAAACTCTCAGCAAACAATTTGAAAAAGATCTGTAGTCTTTATATAGCTTCATTACAATGCACAAAAAAAGACTTTAATGAAACTTTAAAATTCATTAAAGCATTCTTCTTGTATTGTAATGAAGTTGTACAAAGACTACTGGACAAATTCATGCTGCTTTGTAAGACTTAGAGTCTCTTCATATGTTCTTATTCTCATCCTTATAGAGATATAGTTCATTACTGTGTCTCATACTTTATATATTCTATAGCTACAAAGTACTTTTAAAACTGATCTTAACCCTAAAACTTTAAAACCCTATTATAGACATCAAATTGTATACATATATTTCAGTGGTGTCTTTTTCCATGTTTTATTTTTTGTTTTGTTTTGGTTTTTTTTTTTATAAGTAAGATAGTTATTGTAACACTTAGAGTCACTATTGCTGAAATACACTTTAATTTCATAGATTAAGATATTATTATAAATAACAAACAACTTTGATAATGACCATGAGTAATGCAATTCAATGGCAAAATATCAATGAGTTTGCATTTGACACATTTTGAAATTAGGTGTGCAAACCTACTTTTAAAATGTTACAAAATTTAACTACTGATATAAATTAGGCAAAATGTTTTTTGCATTTTTTTACATTTTGGCCAGGATTACTAAGATGACAAATAATAGCACCACATTATCTATGCAAAGAGATAAATTCTGCTTATAAAAACTTGTTGTTTATTTGTTTAAATGATTTACCAAAAATGATTGTATGAATTATGTTATATGCAAAGTCAGAGAAAGGAACAATATGCAATTATTTTTTTTGCATATGTGTTTGTGATAATTGTTCATGATAGCCATAGTGAGTTAAGCCACTTAAGAGTGATTGTGATGAATAATGATTGAAGGTGGTGAAATGCATCAAAAAACTTCATTTTGTAAGAACAAAATAGGTGTCCTTTCCATGTACTTCTGTGAGAATTACAGTTAAAGAAATAGCGACCAAAATGATCAGGTCCCCATTACAAGTTTTGGAAATGAGGTTCCTCAGCAGGCTTTCTGGGCTTACTGTCCATTAAAGGGTGAGGACCTCGACAATCCAGGAGAGGCTTAGAGTGGAGCAATTGCCTCTCCAAACAAAGTTGCCAGACAAAGTGGTTTGGGCAGCTTACTAAAATGTGCCCTGGTTAGTTGCAAAAAAAACTCCTATTATGAATAAAAAATTTGAACGCCGTTTTCCCTCGCCTGGATGCGGGTCACTGGGGCTTCCCTCTGGAGCCAGGCCTGGAGGTGGGGCTTGATGGCGAGTGCCTGGTGGCTGGGCCTGTGGACTCTGAGGTGGGCTCCTCCATCTCTGGGACCGAGGTCACTGAGGTGGTCAAAAAACTCCTCAGTGGCAGGGCCCCGGGAGTGGATGAGATGCGCCCTGAGTTCCTAAAGGCTCTGGATGTTGAAGGACTGTCTTGGTTGACACGCCTCTGTAACATTGCATGGACATCAGGGACAGTGCCTCTGGATTGGCAGACCGGGGTGGTAGTCCCCCTTTTTAAGAAGGGGGACCGGAGGGTGTGTTCCAACTATAGAGGGATCACACTCCTCAGCCTCCCTGGAAAAGTCTATTCGGGGGTCCTGGAGAGGAGGGTCCATCAGATAGTTGAATCTTGGATTCAGGAGGAACAGTGTGGTTTTCTCCCTGGTCGCGGTTTGCAGCCGAGTGTGAAGTAGCTGGGATGGGAATCAGCACCTCAAAATCTGACACCATGGTCCTCAGCAGGAAAAGGGTGGAGAGCCCTCTCAGGGTTGGGGGTGAGATCCTGCCCCAAGTGGAGAAGTTTAAGTATCTCGGGATAGATAAAATATATCTATCTTGTTCACGAGTGAGGGAAGAAGGAAGCGTGAGATCGACAAGCGGATCGGTGTGGCGTCTGCAGTGATGCGGGCTCTGCATCGGTCTGTTGTGGTGAAAAAAGAGCTGAGCCGTAAGGCAAAGCTCTCAATTTACCAGTCGATCTATGTTCCTACCCTCACCTATGGTCATGAGCTATGTGTAGTGACCGAAAGAATGAGAACGCAAATGCAAGCGGCTGAAATGAGTTTCCTCTGTAGGGTGTCTGGGCTTTCCCTTAAAGATAGGGTGAGAAGCTCAGTCAACCGTGAGGGGCTCAGAGTAGAGCCACTGCTCCTCCGCATCGAGAGGAGTCAGATGACGTGGCTAGGGCATCTGATTAGGATGCCTCCTGGATGCCTCCCTGGTGAGGTGTTACGGGCACGTCTAACCGGGAGGAGGCCCCGGGGAAGATCCAGGACACGCTGGAGGGACTATGTCTCTCAGATGGCCTGGTAATGCCTTGGGATTCCACTGGAAGAGCTAGAAGAAGTGGCCGGGGTGAGGGAAGTCTGGGTCTCTTTGCTTAAGCTGTTGCCGCGACCCGATCTCAGATAAGCGGAAGAGAATGGATGGATTGATGGATGGATGGTTAGTTGCTGGTAGAGTTGCATTAGGCATCTCCCACTGGAAAGAAACCTCCAGGGCACACCAGAACCCACTCGAGAGATTATATATCACATTTGGCTTAGCAATGTCTGTAAAGCCCCCAGTAGGACTTGGAATCTGTGGCTGGGGAGAAAAGACTGGGCTGACCTTTTCTGTTTTTTCTCACTTAAATCCCCGCAAAGAAAAGTGGAAGGAAATTAATGAATATTGGTTCCTCAATATAGTCATGGTGTGAAAACACACCTACTGCTTTACATAATTTGAGTTCTGAAACCAAACTATGTTTTACTGATGATCACGTTTTCACATGAAGATAAAAAATACTATATGCAAAATAAAGTCAATGTGCTTGTTTGATTTTGTTAATGCTCTTCATAAATATATAAATTAACCAATCCATAGAGGGCAAAGTTCCCCTACATTCTAGGCCCTACCTGTTTATCACTAGTGGAGAATAACCCCATGGAGAACATTTTAGAGGCACTATTTCAGGGCTGAATTTTTATAATTGTAATTTTATCTTCTTTATCAGTTGGATATAATACCCAAAATAATCTAAATTTTGCTATTATTCAAATAACGGATGGAGTCCTAGTGAAGCAAATTCTGTAGTGAGTTAAAAAGTGCTATAAGCAGGATAGGTTGAGTTTATACTTCTGCATTGATATGAATTTGTGTATTCATTGTATCAAATTGTGCATAGACACAGAGATGCTCCAGCTCACTTTCCTCCAGAAAGCTAACTGCACAACATTCATATCTACAGCACTGTGCTTCAACTTGCCTTCAGGTGAATGGTAATTGTTTGACATGGAGGTGTGTTCAGTTGTATACCTGGAAATTGTTGAGATGAAACTGTGACATTTCTTCCACATATCTAATCAAAAGATTCAGTGTAATATTGTTCCAAATATTTCTCAACAAAAAATAATACAAAATCATCAGATCACATTCAGGACATCTTCTATAGGGTGGAGACCTGCTCATGCTCCTTAAACACTTTTTGAAAATGTAGACTGTTAAAAATCTTATACAAAGACTGAGTGGCTCAAGTGGCTGGTGTCCTGACAGATATATTTGACATTTCCCTAAGCCAAGCAGTAGTCCTGTAGTGCTATAAGACTCACCATCATACTTTAACTGAATTTCAAATACACACTCTTTTTTTCCTTCTGAGCTTCAGCTGAGTTTAGCCTGACAGCACTGAAAGCTGTTTCCAGTCGCTCCAACAGGGCTGACATGAATTCTGCATGAGATCCAGAGCCCTGAAATCCCAACACACCAGAGGGCACCAGAATCTCTTCCATGCCTAAGCATAGGCAGAAAGAAGTAAATTTAATACTTTTTAGCTTAGAACTATAACTAAACTCAAGTCTCTTCACTCATTTAAAGATCTGGAGGGAATCATTCATGCATTAATTTCCTGCCACCTGGACTACTGTAATTCTCTCTATATAGACATTTTTCAAACCTTCTTGCCCAGTCTCCATCCATTGCAAGTCTTCTCACCAGTACCAAGAAGAGGGACCACATCACTCCTGTGTTGTTCTCACTGCACTGGCTTCCTTGTAAATTTGGAATAGATTTTTTTGTCTGGCACCTTCATATCTTTCCAGTGTCCTCCACTTTCACTCCACTCTTTTGTCACTTAGATCCTTCAATCAATCATTTCTGTCAATCCCATGGACCCATTTAAAAAGTAAAAATGATTGTGCATTTTCTATTGCCAGTCCTAAATTGTCCTAAATTGTGGAATAGCTTATCATTCCAGGTTTGCCTGTCTTCCTGCATTATCTTTTTTAAATCACATCTTAAAACTTAAATTTCTCTGATGTTAGGATGTCTTGTTAGTTTTAATTTTTTTTAATTGTTTTATCATTGTTGATTTCTTTTCAGTATTACTTACATTTCTTGTCCTATTATGTACTACCACTTTTAATTTATGTTTTAAAACTCTCTTTTCTAAAAAAAAAAAAAAGAGATCACATTTGGTAAATCACATTTTGTCTATTGGATGTTTATATGTCTTGTTAGTTTTAATTCTTTTATTGTTGGTGATTTCTTTTTTCACTATTACTTAAATTTATTGCTGTATTTCAGCCTTGTAAAGCACTTTGGTGTAACCATTGTTATTTTTAAATGTGCTGTACAAATAAACTTGACTTGGCTGAGGCCCAAAGAGGATTCTCTTGTGTGCCTCTGAGGTAGTCACTTTGAGCCCTTTTCCATCCAAGAAAATACTTTATTAATGTCTGGATTGTCATGTAGTAAGGATTTCATCTCAGAGCAATCATTTGTGAATGCATAGACAAGGCTTTGACCTGTGTCAACCTCTGTCTCTGAGTCCCTAGCTAACCTATGAGAATTCTCCACAGAGTCAATAATGTGCAGCACTACATCATTAAGTCCCATATCTGTACCATCATTAGTTGTTAGCTGTTGAGACTGTGCATCAGCATTTACATGACAAGAGCCCTTCCTATGAACAATGATCCAACAAGACCCACCTGACTCTTCATCTTGTGTCTTTATCAATGCTCATGTGCCTAAGGCCCAACAACTGCCTGTGATCAATGACAATGGTAAACACAGACAGTCCAAACAAATGTATAAGCCCAGTGCTACAACTCTCCCCAAAGACCACATCAGCCAGCAGACCTTCTGTTTGATGCCAAATCTCTGTTTCTTTCTCTGCAGATGTGTAAAAAGCTTGCACCTGTACATATTTCTCTCAGAGAAATTAAAGACTCGCCTGAAATATTTAAGTAGTGCTATTAATTGTGACTGCTGTTAAGGTGAGACAGGGGACTCATCCAAGGTTACACAGGGCTTATGAATGTGTGTGGCAGCTGCAGCAATGTAGCAATGAAATCCAACTCCTCAATGAAGTAAAACTCCCCCAAATGTATGCCATGTTAAGCACAATGTCTCTCATGGAGACAGAAGCCAGACTGTTTAGGAGCCAGACCATTGTCATGTAATTGTTAATACTTGACATAGCATGAGCTGTCACCACCCCAGTTGTCTCTAGAGCAGTGGGCTTCAAATAGCTGTCATCCCTTTATCCAAATCAGTCCCTAGTAGAACAGTCCTCACTATCCACTGTAAGATATTACAGTAAGAGGCATTACAATTCTAAAACAAGACAGTGATTCAACTGGTCAGTACACTCTCTGTAATGCTCCTGTAGAGCATGGTGAGGATGGATGGAGGGATAGTTGCCTTCTTCAGGCACCAGAGAAAATGGGGACTGGATTTAGATGTCAAGTTGAGGTCTTTTGTGATGTAAACACCAAGAAACTTGGTATTCATCACTCTCTCAGCTTTGAGGTTGTTTATGCAAATGGGAGTATTCCACAAAGGATTTCATGAAGTCAACAATCATCTCTTTGTTTAGTCAAATTCAGAAACAGTTTGTTGTTCTTGCAGACCATGAGATATTCCACCTTCTATCTGCAATATGTCTCATCACCCTCATTCATAAGGCTGACCACTGCAGTGTCATGAGCAAACGTAATGTTGTGATTGGACCTGACATGATCTGGCAGTTCAGTCATGGGTCAGCAGAGTGAACAGCAGTGGGCTGATTACACAGTCCTGGGGGTACCAGAGGTCCTGATGCTGACCTGAACAGACTGTGGTCTCCCAGTGAGAAAGTCCAAAATCCATTTACAGAAGGTGCTAATTCCAGAGTTTCAAATATATCTCCCCTAGTACAAAATCTGCATGATGTTTCTCCAGAAAGTCCCATCCATGGATCAATGATTGTGAAGCATTCATAAGTTCCTGAACACTATGGTTGAAACAGTCTTTCCCTATTCTGATGGTTATTGACAGCATACTGAGGGTATCAATGTGGTCACCTGACTTTAAGTCTGTAAGTCTGTAAGACTGTAATCGACTTTTTTTTTGCAATGCTGGAACTGATATTTGCATAGCATTACTAAAGTAATCTCTGAACCAGTATCTATGAAGGCTTTAGCTGTTATGATCTCAATGACTGCAAATACATATGATGTGGAAGAGTCATGGTGAATCTTGTGCAGGATGGTTGGCAGGCTCTCACTGTCAATAGCAGCAAGCAATTGGCCCTTAGTTCTTGCTACCATGTATATAATGTCCATAAACAGAAGCCTCTCCTTGTAGAATGACAAGTCATAGTAGGGCCTGCATACCCAAAACCCAACCCTATGAGTTCATGATTGATTTAGCATAATCCAGCTAATATTGTAGGCTTGGAGTCAACAGTGTATGGTACAGCAAAGAAAAACCACTCATCTATGGTAAGTGTTGGGAGGGGTACTTCTGAAATGTATTCCACTACAGATTACAAAATACATGCATTAAAATGTAATTTGTAGCATATTCTGTTAGATTACTCAATGGGAGTAAAGCATTCCAAATACTTTGGATTACTTCAACATTGTCTTACATGTTTTAACACTATGAATGTGGCAATTACACCCTGCTTACTTAAGAAGATAATTCTGATGTGTTATTCTTCTATAGCAACTAATCATTCTAAATTGGTGGTTATAAATCTCAAATGAGAAGCCCACCACCATCTATTTAGCGTGTCCCTTTCATCCTTCAGTGGCAGCACTACCATAAAGCATTATCCTGAAGCTGTTTTGCTAGACAAGTGGTATCATTAGGTTGCACATTTCAACAGGACCAATGCACACATATGGCAAAAACAGTGTGCAGAAACATTTAATCATGTAAACAGTTTTTGTAGCAGCACTACACATGATTACCGGTAGCAGATAGCCTATTTTGATTGTCTTAAAACTGCATACTGAACAAAGCTGAATAAACGCAATGAATCTTACAGTCTATGAGCTAACATTAGCTAGATAGCATGTCAAATAGCCATTGTACTAATGTAACTTAGGGTGACCATATTTTGGTTAGCAAAAAAGTGGACACTGGAAAGTCAACAGCAGGATGTTGACATGGGGCAGACAGATACCCGCAAAATGAATGTCAACTATAGAAAGTAAAAAGCCGAATCCAGGCAACTTAGAAATCCTTCTGTTAGTGCATTATTTTAAATACCAAAATGAGGATGTGTCCTGGAAAAAGAGGACATCCTAGACATCAAAGAGGTCACCCTAACGTAACTGGATGTAGGCTTCTAGTTGCATGTTTTATTTCAAGGGCTTTTGGGAAATGCTTCATATTGTCATAATTTGAGTGAATAAACATTTGAAATAAACATGTGATAAATCCCTTCATGTAATCCATTAATTTCAACAATGAAACTGTATTCTTATTACCATCTATTTAAACACTGTCCATTGTACAAGCATGTTGCCACAGGCCTGCTGGTCTGGTAGTCCAGAGGCTACCAACCCTGATTGTAGAGAACCCCTATCTTGTACATTTTGGTGGTTGCATGCTCTCGACACACAGCTCAACTAATCAGCTGATTAACAGAGAAGAGAAAGTACTAAAATGTTCATGAAAGCGGGTAGTCCAAGACCATGGACTATTCTATATGGGCTAGACAGTGAGTTCTAATGCACTGAGCAGGTAAGACTGAGGAATAACCTGGTATGGTGGCTGGAATAATGAATCATGAATTCTGTTAAGTAACAAAATATATTATTCCAAGGACTGGTTGCCTCTACCAGACCTGGCCAGAGGCAGAATCAGATCAGAATCAGAAGCTTTTATTGTTATTATACCAGAGCAGAGAATGCTACACGTACAACAAAATTGCAAGGGCTACTTTTAAGGTGCAGACATTACAAATGACAAGAGAAAAAAATACAATAAAATAAGATAAAAAATAAATAAAGTGAGATAAGAATTAAAATGTGATTATTGCACTCAATAAGATTTCAATGTAATTATTGCACAAAAAGTAATCATTGCACAAAAAATGCCGTTTAGCATTGAAATGTAAACATGACTTTCATATATTTGTTTTTGTATATTGTCCTTGTGTAGTGATAGTGTGAGTGTGTGTGTATGCTCAGTGCAGAGTTATTTGTCCATTTGCCTTGTGTGGTGATGGTGTGAGTTTGTGTGTGTATGCGTATGTGTGTGTTCAGTACAGTGATGGCTTGTGGGAAGAAACTGTCTGTAAGCCTGCTGGTCCTGCTTCTGATGGACCTGTAACGCTTGCCAGAGGGCAGCAAGTTGAACAGGTGGGAAGCGGGATGTGTGTGGTCTTTGACGATTCCAACTGCTCTGTTGAGGCAGCGGGTGTGAAGGCAGCCTTCAGTGTGGGGAGGGGGCAGCCAATGATCCTCTGTGCTGTCTTTATGACTCTTTGTAGTCTCTTCCGGTCTGCCTCAGTGCAGTGGGTGAACCATACTTAGAAACAGTAGGTTAGTACGTTCTCAATGGTGGAGCGGTAGAAGGTTACAAGCAGCTTCTCACTGATGTCATTTTTTTCTGAGCACCCTCAGGAAGTGCAGACACTTCTGCACCTTCTTGATGACAGCCGTGGTGTTTGCAGTCCAGGAGAGGTCAGCAGAGATTGTGGTGCCCAGAAAGGTGAAAGTGTGGACCCTCTCCACGCAGTCTCCCTTGATGTGGGGTGGGGGGGGGGTGTCTGCCCTGTGTTACCTGAAATCCAGGATGATTTCCTTCATCTTTGTGGTATTCAGAG
>JAQQZX010192033.1:0-18348 GCA_030068355.1 Notoglanidium maculatum
AGGATTGGACTAGTCATTTGGAGATTTTGGAATTGGTTTTTAAGAGGTTATCTCAGGCCTCTCTTACTGTTAACTTGGCTAAATGTGTGTTTACTCAGGCGACTGTAACCTATTTGGGGAAACAAGTTGGAAATGGACAAGTGCGTCCAGTAGATGCTAAAGTTTTGGCTATTCGTCAGTTTCCATCACTTACTACTCGTCGTGAGTTACGCCGTTTTCTAGGTATGGCGGGGTATTACCGCAGTTTTTGTAAGAACTTTGCCCCCAGGTGTTTTTCATGTTATGCTATATTACAATTTTAATATGGAGTTATAGTTGGATTTTAAGTAATGGGCCTAACAAAATAGTTCAAATTGTTAAAGTGGAATAAAAAACCTTCTTAAAAAAAAACAATAAAAAACTGAAATGTTGTGAGTGCATATGTATTCACCCTCTTTTCTATGAAATCCCTAAATACTGTAAGATCTGGTCAAACCGATTAACTTCATAAGTCACATAATTAGTTGATTATGGTCCCCGTGTGTGAAATCAACTTGTCACATGACCCGTCACATGATGTCATGATGTCAACACCTCTTCTGGAAGGCCCCTAAGTCTTTTTTTCTTTTTCTTTTTAGAAATTACAAGTTGACATTACAATATAAAACTAGGCTGAAGGTTTTTTTTAGTTGGGGAGATGTGCAAATACATTTCCTGGTGCTCTGAGGAATAAGCTTGTCAGGAACACAGCTGAGCATCTTGGCATGGCTGTAATCTCCAGAGACTTGCTCCAACTTATCAGACTGCTGGGGGATTTAATTGTAAGTGGTAGACCATCTAATACCTAAAGCATGTGTAATAGGAAGCAAGAAAAGTCTTTTTTATGTCCCCCTTTCCATTTTGTTCTCTGACCCTCAACACCAGCTCTGATTCTGGCACAATTTGTCATTTTAAAATGATCCACTCCCTGATCCTCTTAAGTTAATGGGTTCACTGGAGCTTTACAGTTTTTTGGGATGGAAGACAAGGAAATGTCTCCTATTAAATACTTTTTGGCAACGGAAGGGTCCATTTAATCAGAGAAAATGGCTAAAATACAACTTTGTTCATACATCAATATGTATTCATCTAGGATTTTGGTACTGTGGCATAAATGAAATGTGAATTCAGAAGCCACAAGAGTTATGAATGTTTAAGGTTTATTGTTTTGTGGGATTATATATGTCTATGTAACTATACATTTGCTGAAACATCATGATGCACCATTGATTAACTAATCTCAGCACTTAGATGGTTCTGGGATTTTCACTGCATTTCCCATCAATACTACTATTGATTATAGCCACTGTTGTCTCAGACAATATTTTACTATAGATGGATTTCTGTTCGCTCAAGTAGGGCATATTAAAAATTCTGCCTGGTGGCACTGTAATGAATCTTTTGCAGAAATGAAAAGGGCTGAATTCTGCCCCAGTTTTTCTCACAGATAGCTGTAGCAGTATGTGGGAAGCACCTTGACTCAGGGGAACCTATAGCTATTGGAATTAATCATTATGGTGATAGAATAGGGCTGTCATAGTTCATTTTGTTGGTGGTGGGATGCCACTGAGGAGGGACCAGTGAGATAATAAATGGTTTAGGCGTTATGCATATTAAGTAGGAGAGCTGAAAAGGCAATCTGAGGCACTAGGAAAGGGCATGAAAGATCATACAGTGGGACTAGGAGTGGAAAATATGTAGGATTAGATTGATCCAATGTGTATGGCCTCTGCTTACTGTGTTTAGATAGGGACAAAAAAGAAAAATAGAAAAAGCACGTTCTCTGAAATTAAAAAGAAGGAAATAGAAAACACAAGACAATGCAAAACAGAAGGAAAAAAGTTAAAAAACACTGCAAAAAAATAAAATAACAAAATTAATGATGAGAAACGCTGAAAGAATGATGAATGATGAAAAAAAACTCATATAGCATAAACACCGACAGAGAACTCCCAGCAAACGATTTGAAAACAGGAAATGATGTCAGGAAATAACCTCTAGTATATAGTAAGTGTGAAAGCCTCTTGACTTAATTTTGTTTGAGGCTATCTTTTTATTCATGTCCTGCCTCACCAATATCTACGGTCACAAGTTGCTGCCTGTTACAGTGTTATTCTAAAAATTCTAATCAGTAGCCTCTAGTTTATCCAGGCTTGGGGACCCACCTAACAAGGGACGTTCCCATGACATTCTAGAATATCCAGCTTTGGTTCACTAGGTAACATTTCGTTATGAATGTTATGAGGACATTTTGGGGACTTTATGAATGTTACAGGTAGGTCCTATTTAGGTCTATAATAATGTTGCTTACATAACATTTGCAGTACATGCAGCAGACATCTAATTTTGGTCCAATTCACAATGTTAGGTGCAAGTTATTATGAGGACGTTTTGTGGACGTTATGAATGTTACGCACAGGGTCTATGAAGATTTTGAAATAACGTTGCATATATGACATTCAACATAATTTTTATAATGTTCCTGACCTAAAATTAAGACCTAAAGACCTAAAATTATCTGTAACAGTCAGATGTAAAAGTCAAGCTACCTTATATAAATAAAAATAAGATAAGTTTAAAATAAAATAAGTTTACCACAGTGGATTGTGGCAGCAACCTGGTTTTAACAGGTCTGAGAAAACAATGTAAGTTATCGAGTATAAAATGGTATTAATGTTAAATTTGCCAGAAATTTTTATATCATTTGTCATTAAATATTGTGTGTGTGTAAGGGAGAGAGAAAGAGAGGGCATTTGTGGTAACTTGAATGAGGCCATCTACAGGTTAGCTTTTGGGCGATGCTGATGCTAGTTAGCAAAATGTATTTTTTGACAGGAATGTTAGCGGTAAGTTGGTGAATTTCCTGTAAAATTTCAGTTTGCATTTATTATACTTGAAAGCTACACAATATATTCATATAGTTTTTAACATTTTTACTTAGTTTTGAAAGGATAACCTGATATGTAAGTAAAGTAGGTTAATGTTAATTTTTCTGTCAGCTATGTTCCAGCTATGCACCTGGCTCCTCGTCCCAATTCACCACAGTGCCCCTCCCTTACAATTTCACTTTTTATCATTTTTACTGCACAAGTTGTCACTCAGAAGCCTTGAGTGTTAACTCCCAACAAGTTCTATAAATGTAGGTGATATCAGACATTTTTAAAAAGTACAGTGTTCTCCTTAAAAGTTAAGCTATCCTACTTAATAAAACTGAGTACTGTATAAAGGACAATATACAATGCATGCTTACTAACTTCCTGCTACGTATTTTTACATTTTTACATTTTTTATGTCATTTGGCAGACGCCCTTATCCAGAGCGACTTACATACATCTTATTTTTTATACAAGTGAGCAGTGAAGGTTAAGGGCCTTGCTCAAGGGCCCAGCCATGGCAGCTTGGCAATGCTGGGATTTGAACTCACGACCTTCCGATCACTAGGCCAACCACTGAGCTACCACAGACCCTACGTCATTCTGATAAGACAAAAGTACTAGTACTAGGACCACATTCAGCTAGCAAGTTTTCCAATTATATAGTAACTCTGGATGGCCTTTCTGTTTCACCATGTGCAAAAGAGACCTTTGTGTGATTATTGACTCCAATCTCATCTGAAGTAGATATTACTAGGACAACATTTTTCTCATCTCAGAAATATATACGATAAGACACATGATGTCACTACACAAGGCAGAAAAACTGATTAACACTGTTAAACTTTGTTTAGGCAGTTCAAGTTTTCTATATGACTATAGCATATACAGTTGCAGTCAAAAGTATAAATACATGGACATGAATATTATTGAGGTTTTGTGGCAGAATGACTGTACAACATACATCTTTCATAGAAAAAAATAGTGCAAAAGCATCAATTTTTGATTTTTTCTTTGGGAAGGCCATTCTAAAATATTAATTAAGCCTTAATGAAGCCTGCTTTATTGAATCCAGTCCTGTTGTACCACTCATTTGTGTCCATGTTTCAACCACCTAGCTGGGCATTCCACTGGAAGTAAAATAGCCTCATAGTATACCACCACCATGTTTAACAGATGACAGTGTTCCTCTGTTCATCTGGTCATTGTGGCCAAACAACTCAATTCTTTTCTAATCTGACCATAAAACTTTCCTCCAGAAGGCTTTTTCTTTGTCCATGTGGTCAGCTGCAAACTATAGTTGAGCTCGAAGGTCTCTCAGCCTCTCAGTCTATGGCAATCTAAAACTCACTTGATGTAGACAGTGTTTCAGCAGCTTCCAGTTTATGACAGGAATGTGCCTTGATGATTTCAGGGTTGCCTTACCATCCAAACCAATTTACTCTCACCTGAGGATGACAGTTTAGGTCTTCTTCCAGCAAAGTGGCCTTTCAAAATGGCTTTACCTCCCAGAAACTTGTACTTGTTCATCCATCCATCCATTATCTATACCACTTTATCCATCTGGGTCGAAGGGAAACTGGAGCCAATCTCAGCATCTTCGGGCGAGAGGCGGGGTCCACCATGGGCAGGTCGCCAGTCCACCACAGAGCCAACACAGACAAACAGCCACGCGCGCTCGGATTCACACCTATAGGCAATTTAGAGCAGCCAGTTGACCTAATCTGCATGTCTTTGGACTGTGGGAGGAAACCGGAGCACCCGGAGGAAACTCATGCATGCACAGGGAGAACATGCAAACTCTGCACAGAAAGGCACCCTGGGTGACCCAGGGATCGAACCCAGGACCTTCTTGATGTGAGGCGACAGTGATAACCACCAAACCACCTTGCTGCCCGAACTTGTACTTGTGTACTTGTATAATTGTTTGAACTGATGGTTTTGAAATCAATGAATCTGAAGTTAAATGGCTTCAAGAGATACTCTGGAGTTGTGTAAATCTTTGATCCCCTTTCTCAGATTTGCACTGAGTTTCTTGGATATTACCATTATACTATGTGTTGGTCTATCCAGTGAGTGCTGTCAAACAAACCTTTTTTAACCTCACATGGGTTCTCATACCACTGCTATGCACATGACACTCAACTAATCCTCTCTTTTCCTCAATCAGACACTAATGTTTCTGCCCAGATTTCTGCATGTCTGGCAGACATCTCATTATGGATGGCAGCTCATTAGTTGAAATTCAAACCCAGCAAAACTGAAAAGTTATTTATCCCAGCTAATTCATCCCCACATCAGGATCTTATGACTCCATGTCTCCATGGACAACTCTTGATCTCTCCTTTGGTCACTGCATGTAACCTTGGGGTAACTATGGACAGTCTTTTTATCTTTTGGACAGTCTTTTTATCTTTTTCCTCTCATGTTGCTGATCTTTCTCACTCATGCCGATTTCTCCTCTTCATCAGAAGGATCCATCCATTTCTTTCCACACAGGCCAGTCAGATACTTGTTCAGTCCCTTGTCATCTCAAGACTAGACTACTGTAATGCACTCCTAGCAGGTCTGCCTCTGTGCGCCATTCAACCCTTGCAACTGATCCAGAGTGCAGCTGCACAACCCCTTTTCAACCTTCCTAAGTTCTCCCACACCACCCCATTGCTACGTTTCCTTGACTGGCTTCTTTTAGCTGCCCACATCAGATTCAAAACACTGATGCTTGCCTACAAAGCCAAAAATGGACCAGCACCCTCCTACCTCAAAGCACTTATCACACCCCGCACTGCACCACACTCCCTCCAATCCTCCAGCACTGCTCGACTTGTTCCACCATCTCTCAAGGTAAAAGGAAGACATGCATCTAAACTCTTCTCTGGCACCTAGGTGGTGGAATGAACTTCCCTTAGATGTCTGAACAGCTGAGTCACTGGGTGTCTTCAAACGATGACTAAAGACCTACTTCTTTTGGAAGTACTTTGACTAGCACTTATTTATTCTTTACTTCTCCTGAAAAAAAAAATTCTGTATTACTCCCAACAGTTCTAGTGTGATAGTATTCTTAGTCCAGGTCCTAGTGAGCCAGTATCTGAATATATTTACTGATAGAGACTTCAAAGCACTTATGTAAGTTGCTCTGGATAAGGGCATCTGCCAAATGCTGTAAATGTAAAATGTAATGTAAAGAACTGGTTTGCAGGACTGAGGGAGTGGAGTTACCAGAGGGCAGAATAGCAGATATACAGGACAGCTACAAGTACCTTGGTATCCTACAGGCCAATGGGAATTAGGATGAGGTTATGAGGAGATCAGCCACAGCCAAATATCTCCAGAGGGTCAGACAGGTACTCAGAAGCCAGCTAAATGGTAGGAATAAGATCCAAGCCATCAACATGTATGCATTATCTGATACCCAGCTGGAGTAGTTAACTGGCCACAGGAAGAAATAGACGCCACTGATGTCAAGACACGGAAATTCTGTTGTTAGGCAGATGACCCTCAGCACTTTACAAATGGTGATGATAACTAAAGTCATGCATACAAACAAGTAACTACAAGTGTGTAACACAATAACTCATCAAACAAAAAACTCAAACATGATGGAGACCATTCTCAGCATTATTCCAGTTCTTGATATTAGTTTGCATTACTTTATTCCTAACCAATGGAAATACATAATTGGACATAGATTGATCATGACTTTTATTTGAACTCAACACCATCATTTGTCCTGTGACTATTTTGATAATGAAGGATCTTAATAATGGAAACATACAACATCCCAGCAGGATAAGAAGAACTAAACAAGAAATAAATGAAACTCCTATTTTTGTGATCATAAATCCCCAGTAACCTAATCCCAGGTCAAACCAATCCCAAGTATGTTGATCTCTTCTGCCATTATTATGCACTTTTTGTCTTGTCTACTTCAATTTAGTCATTGCTTCAGTACAAGCTCCACTAGGAACTGTATTATTTGGAATAAACGGTACAGCACTGGTCTCCAAACATAATATTCACCCCCCATCCCCCCCATTTCTGCCATCAACCAGTATAAAGCCTGTCTATTTTGCCATGTCATTTGACTGGTTGTAACCAATTGTTCACCCAGAGCAGTAAGTGCTGTATCAGCATAGTAAATAAACCTCTGCTGATTGTAATAGATATAATTGATCCATTCTACATTTGTATTAATTGTGGGTCACAAAGGAGTAGACTCAAATCCCTCTGTGATTTCATTTCTAGCCTTAAACTCATTTGATATGCCTCTTGGTTGTCCTATGGTATCTAAATTAACTCTAGGATCCTGCTGGTATGCTCTCTTTTGTCTACTTTTAATTACAGCACGTCCTTCAATCTCTTCTGCCTACTTCATTATTGCAACCTCCTGTATAGCTTTAACTCTAACATAAATACCTGTCCAACTGGTAAAATAATTCGAAGTATTGCTGTATCACAAACCCAAAAGAAATGGTGTCCTATTCTTCGTAAAGTTCCAGCTGTGGCACATTGCCCAGAGTTCTATTTTCACAACTTTCCAACATTGTTCTAACCTCACTAATGTTTGACACAGTTCCTGCTAATTGCCATGATTTTCTGCTTGGGGTGTCTGCATCCCATGTATTATCTTCATCTAAATGCCAAATTATATCACACCTTCCCTGGAAGATCCAACATACAGTATATGTTACCTTTTAATTTGTTAAAACACTCATATGATGCATTCCAATTTATCCTATAGTTATCTGGCATTTCTCTCTGGTCGGGTGCCACTTTATCATTCATCTTTTTACATTTAATTCCCTCAGAGCCAATTTATTTGAAAAATACTTGTACTCGGCTCTTCATCAACTGGTCAAAAAAGTTGATGCTGTCGTTTTAAATGACAGTACAGCTTATAAAATTCTGCACAGTCCATATAATTATGTGGACTTGGTACTATAACTGCTGAGGGTTGTTGGAGAAGGGGAGAAAATCAAACATTTGGACATATCCATCTAGAGCTCTAGCTGTGTAGTATGCCCATCTGTTATCTAATGCCCTTTTCAAAAATACCTCCTTTCTTGTAATTCAATTGTGCTTATCAAATCTCTGAATTAACTGTTCTTTAGTCATTAATGACTTAGCCATATCAATATCCATAACTTTGGTCAAGTTCAAATTTACACACCTAATTTTCAAACACTCAAGGTTTAGTTCTATTTTTCCAGTTTTTCTACACTTCTCTGAGACAGCCCATCCTTGGAAAGTGATTCTCTCAGTTCAATTTTCAATTATACCTGGACCATTCACCGCATCTTTAATGAAATACAGAGAGAAAGTCTTACCTACAAGTACTGTTCCTTGGTTTGCAGCAAGGACCGACAGTGCCATGGCAGTGTCAGTCAGTTGTGGGTTAGTGTTCTGCATTACCTTATTAATAACATCAGGGTAGTGGTTGGGTACACCACTCAAGGGCTGAAAAATCAGTTATTGGGAATTCTGATTGTTGGTTGACTTCTCTTGGACTGACTGAATTGAGAGTCCCATTAACAGATTCCCCATAGCTAGGAATATCAGTGAGACGAAGCAAATGAGGATCTATCCCATCATGCGTTGTGTGGTCTTCGTTCTGTTTCTTACCACTATGTCAGTCTTCTGAGCCTTCTCTTGATTTGTCTAGGTTTCCTGGTCCATGATCTGTGTCTTCCTGGACTTCCTGTTCTTCTTCTTGTTCTTGTTCTGCTGCTCCTTCACTTCTTGATTCATGTTCCTGTTCCACATCCCCTGAACCATCTGGGGGTCTCTCCTCCTGTTCTGCTGCCCTTGGCTCCTCTCAGGACTCATTTTCTGTTGCGCCAGGGGACATGGTGGCTCTGGAAGGATCTTCATTTCCAGAATAATTTGTTGTCCTTTCCAAGGTAGAGGCATTGCCATACTGATGATTTGGGCAGTCATGTTTGGGTACCCTGGTATGGTGATTGAGATGGTACTACATAGTCTTCCTTTTTACATGAACCGCTGTTGGGGTTACCTTAACTACTGTGTAGGGGCCTTCGTGGCTCATTCCACTTCCTCCTAAACACTCTGAGGTACACACGGTCACCTGAAGCAATTGGATTCTCTGGTTCCAGTTGATTTTCTCAGAAGAACTGTTAGTCCTGACTGCTCCTGAGAATAAATAACTTATGTATAGCAGTTAATTGTTTCATATATTTCCTCAGCTCTATCTGCAACTGTTCTGCAACTGCAAGTGGAGGCCCTTTGTATGGAACTGCCATAGGTCTGCCTGTAAGCATCTCATTTGGGATAAGATGTGTGGTTTGGTTAGCCTGCATATGATATGATTGCAGTGCATCTACCCAATTGAGTTTAGTACTTCCACAGATTTTATTCAATTTAGTTTTAAGAGTTCCATTTACCCTTTAAACTATCCCCTGAGACTGAGGATGATACACACAACCTAATCATTGTTTAATCCTTAAATTCTATAATTTTTACCACCTTTTGAATAAAAGCTGCTCCGTTATCTGAACTTATTTCTGTTGGAGTACCAAATCTAGGAATTACCTCCCTACTCAAGAATTTGATCACTGTTGCTGTATCTTGATCCTTAGATGTGATTGTGTCTACCCATCTATTAAATCTATCTATCACCACAACCTGTACCTTTTCCCTTGCACTCTCTTAATCATGTCCCTGTAGTCAATTACTAAATGTCTAAAGGTCCTTCCGGTACCGGTATATGACTTAATGGTGTTGTGATACCTTTACTAACATTATTCGGAGTACAAACCTCACATCTACTTAGAGCCTCATCCACCATTACTTGAAGGAATGGTGACCCATGTCCTTACCTCTTGATTTTTCTAATTACTGCTCCATGCGCATAATGATCTAAACCATGAGCATCAGTAATTAAAACAGTAATAAAAATGTGTTACCGGTGCAATAATCAAGCCATCATGTGATCTTCATTCTCCATTATTATCTTTATCTCCACCTCTCTGTTACCCCACTCCCTTCTCATTTGATGCTGCTTTCTGTTGCGTTGTTATTATATCCTCTCGTGTAGTAATAGGTTCTACAGTGACCATTGGTGCTAGTACAGCTATTTGACTTTTAGAAACCTGTCTAGATGCTTCATCTGATGCACTGATACCCTCAATCACAAAATAATTTTCTACCTTTCCTGTGGGCTTAGCATTTAATGATTGCTAGCTTGGCAGGTTCTAGTATTTGTTGTAAATGTTGAATAGGGATGAAACCCCTTTGCTTGTTTCATACTGCTCAAAACAGATGACATGCACCATGTGCATAAGCTGAATCTGTGTAGATGTCTACAGCTTTTCCTTTTGCTAATCTGCAAGCTTCTGTTAATGCTCTTAATTCTGCCAACTGGACAGAACAAGGCTGCTGACAATGTTCTGCTTTTGCCACTTCAAATGATCCATCTTGCTCAACCATAGCATAATCAGCACTGTTACCTACATGATCCTTAAAACAGGATCCATCAACAAGATATATCACATTTGCTGTGTCTAGTGGAGTGGATTCTAAATCTGGTCTTAACTTAGAGAATGCCAATGATTCTGCTACACACTCAGGAGGTTTTCCTTCAAATTGAAATGGCAATAATTCTGCTGGGTTTACTGTTGGACATTGTTTCAACATTATGTCTGGATATGTGAATAAACATAAATATTGCAATGTTTTTGCTGGTGTAAGAACAAACCTACTGTTTTCTAACAGTAGTAATTCTAACAATTATTTTATGGTGTGATATAGTCACTGGGTGTCCCATTGCATTGCATAAATGCTTTTTCATAGGAATGTTGTACAGCTGCCCATCCTCTGTAACATGGAGGCCAACCTTGAACCACATTATCTAAATTTAATGTTATAGTATGCAATGGGCTGTTTCTTCCGACCACTACATGTTTGTTGCATTAACAAGGCTGATGCATACTTATCATGC
Organism: Notoglanidium maculatum; assembly: GCA_030068355.1. NCBI lineage: Eukaryota > Metazoa > Chordata > Actinopteri > Siluriformes > Auchenoglanididae > Notoglanidium > Notoglanidium maculatum. The sequence goes on from JAQQZX010192033.1 coordinate 10,849, forward strand.
CTATTAGCTGCATATAAGTGAAAAGGTTTTGTGTAGTCAGGTTTTGCTAGGACAGGAGCTGTTTGCAATGCCTGTTTTATACTTTCAAACTTTCAGTTTGAGTCCTTATGACATTTTACTATTGTTTCAGAACAAATCAAAATATCATCAACATATTATGCTACTATTCTGCTCAAGTCTAATTCTTCTAAATCTTGCCTCAAAACTTGATTAAATACATGAGGTGAGTGTTTAAAATCCTGTGGCATTCTAGTATACATCCACTGTTTTCCATGGTATGTAAATGCAAATAGGTACCTACATTCCTCTGCCAGAGGTATGATAAAGAAGACTGAACAATGGTCAATTACTGTAAAGTACTTTGCATCAGGTGGCACATTTGTAAGTAAATGTATGAGGATTGGGTTCTTATGCTTGCCAATCTTTTACTATCTCATTAACTGCACAGAGGTCATGTACGAACCTCCACTTTGACTTGTCAACCTTCTGTACTGGTAAAATAGGTGTATTACAAGGACTACGTTTTTCTATCAATACTCCTGCTGCTATTAAACCTTGTATCGTAGTCTCAATTCCCTCTTCCACTTCTGCTTTTAATAGATACTGAGCTCTTCTAGGCAACTTACTGTAACACCGGGTCTTAATTCTATTCTAATTGGGCTGGCTGATTTTACTTGCCCTACATCTGTATCATGTTTTTACCTTAACACATCTGGCACTTGAATGAGGATTTGCTTTCTCAGAGTATTTTCTTGTTCTACCATTTCTACCAACTGTTTCACTAATTCTCCTGTTTCCTCTTCATTCAACACTACTTCCTATGGAGTTATCATCACTGTTTTAAACAGTATTTTTATCATATTATAGTTATCAGAGACATAAAAGATTAGTGGATTTATTGTGTTATCCCAGCTAACAGCTTCTGCTCTTTTAATCATGCATCTTAATAACATCCATATCATAATCCATGACTGTATCAATCATCTGTGCCTTATATAACATTTCATACATAGTCTGTTGGCCAGGCACTCCAGCTCACACTGCCTTAACATCTCCAAAAGCCAACATTCATCCCACTGTTTGTTTTTTCAAATTCACTAATTCATTTCCCTTCTCCATCATGAATACTGGGCAATGAATCTAATAGCCCTGTGTTTGTCATGGGATGCATTGCGCTTGCATTCAATTAACTAAAATAACAAATTGACCACAACCCAGACTATCATATCTTAATGGTGCTGATAATGTCTCTCTATTTCTCAAAGTTCTTTCCTGCCTGTAACTGGTTTCCGGCTCAAAGTCCTGCTCTTCCTATCCTTTCGTTTGCAATCTCAGTACTCCATTCTTAGCCAATGTTTTCTGCTTCACTACCCCCCTTATGGTATTCAAAATCTTATCTATATCAGCCATAGCTTTATCTAACTCCTTGTTTTGTTGTGAATTTACCTCATGCCTGTCCATCAGTTTCCTCTCTGCATTTTTAGTGCTTTAGTCACTTCTCTGTAGCAATCAATTATTGCTCCTGCTGATACACCACTATTTACATCACTTCCTGGCATTAAAACATGCTGTTCTTTTTCTTCCACATTTAATTCACCACTTATCTCCAAATCCCCTCATAATCCCCTAATATTTTTAGCACGGTATACTATCCCTCTCCTGATACAGACAACTGTTCTTCTACATATGGAGGAGGTGCATCTTTTTAAAAATGTTTCATTATTTCCTGATTAACTTCATCATCTTTTTTTAATTCTTTGTTTTCAAGAAATTTTCATCTTCCTTTCTAAATAAATTTAATATTCCTGATTCCTCTTCATGCTTTTGTAACCTCTTTGCACTTTTATCTACTGAATTATGATTTTTAATTAAAGTATTCATTTCATCACATAAACCCACTTCAAACGAGCCTTCTTTAGACCACTGTGTCCTCATTTTCTTTGTATGTTTAAACTTATCAATCTGAACTTATCACTCACTGTATGATTTTTCAGACAAACCAACGGCATATCTGTATCTTAGTTAAAATACTTATATAACTGTAGTTAGATTGAACTTACTCTATGTCTATAAGTTTTATTTATTATTTATTTTATATATTACTTATTTTTTCCCAATTATTAATATTATTTTATTTAATTAATTAATTTATCTATCTATCTCTAAATATATTTCTATAAATCTATCTATTTATGTCTCAATGGTTATAGAATATTATGGAGCCTTTATGGATCTTTTAATTCCAAATTTTTTACAAGTTTCCAAATTTTTATCCTTACCTCTATCTTTATTTATTAATTATTTAATTATTTAACTGTCTGAGACTTTTTATAAAATACTTCCCTTAAACATAAACCACTCACAAATAACTTTTCCTTACTACTGCTCCAAACTCATCTATTTAATTCAATTCTTATGCCTTCAAACCACAACAAAATACAAAAACATGTACACAGAAAAGTCACAGTAACAATCAATGCACATATGAGAGAGAGATTATAATAAAACCAAAATATGTGTGCACAGAGAAAATCACATTAACATATAGCCTAACTAGCCTGGCATATAAAACATAGAGATAGAGAGAGATAGAGAAAGACAAAAATAATCTTTACACAAAGGGGCAAAATTAGACACACACTGTCAGCACACACTGCTGGCATACACACACACACATGCACACACCTGCTGGACAGTACACACACTTACTTTGCCACACACTATCTAATTATACTTATAAATCACAAAGCCACACATACTGCTGTTGGTCAATATACAACCTATACCACCTTTACCAAGCACACTTCTTTAGCATTAAACACACATACACAAGTGGTTACACATTACCCTATGTGGCATTAGATTATTTCTGATGACATCTACATTGCCTAATATTTGTTTCTAAAATCCTACAACACCACACCTTGAGTCACCTTACATAGAAGAATATGCATCAGGCCCAAAACGGACAGTCCTGAATGTATGAAAAAACTGTGTGGGCTTTATAGATAATTGGAGTAGTTTTGTGGATAGTATCCATCCCACTCGGGAATGTTCTGCTCTCAATTCTTGCAGCATAGCTCATAATCTCAGAACAGACCTAGTTAATCTGTAACAATCCAGAGCCAAGGCCATGGAGCAGATAAGCAGGCTAAACCAACCACCTTCTAGCTGCACAGAGGCATCATTCAGGTTCCATCATATTGAGAATGTGTCTGTTCCCCAAGCTAAAAAAAATGTAAGATCATACTGAATGTACAGTCAGCACATCTGATTAAAGCTATGACTGTTAAATGTTAGATGCCTTACATCTAAAGAACTTATTGTTTACAGACCCCCAGGGCCATATTCTGATTTCCTTTGTGAATTTGCAGATATCATCTCAAACTTGAATGTCTTTGTAGACAAAGCATTAATTGTTGGAGACTTCAATATTCATTGACAACCTGGAAGATCATTTCATATCACTTAATATTTAATGATAACCCAGAAGATCCTCTGAGAACAGCGTTTGTATCCATTCTAGATTCAGTAGCAGTTAATCAGGACATAATAGGACCCACTCATGTTGGCGGTCACACCCTTGATCTAATATTAACTTTGGGATTAAGTATAGAAAATATAGTCACAGTTCCACAATCTGAAATTATCTAAGATCATATTTAATCTCTTTTAAGGTATGTCTTAGTTATAAAATATGCACCTTGCCAGGCTATCATGACAAATAATTATTCACATCAGCTACTGCACAGAGTTTTATCAATCATCTTCCTGAATTATCAATCTTGATTGGATCACCATCAGACTCCACAGAACATGATCAGGCAACTAAATGCTTAGAGTCAAAATTTCACTATACACTAGATAATGTAGCCACACTTAAAAGGAAAATAATTAGAGAGAAACAATTAGCACCCTGGTATAACGATGACACATGCACCCTAAAACAGATCACTAGGAAATTAGAACATAAGTGGCGTCAAACTTAATTGATAGTATTCAAATCAGCATGGAAGGAGAGTCTCCTAAGCTACAGAAAAGCTCTTAGTACTGCTCAAACAACATGTTTCTCCACTCTAATAGAAGATAACGAAAATAATCATAGATTCTTATTTAATACTGTAGCAAAATTAACTAGAAATAAGAGCACCACAGAAACATCCATACCATCAATATACAGAAGTAATGACTTCATGATTTTTTTCAAAAACAAAATTGACAATAACAGGAAAAAATACAGACTAAAATTAAATTAAAAAGCCAGACAATTTGATAACTAACCCTGTAGACAACAATATAATTATATCAGGTCAGCCATTAAAATGTTTTACCCCCTTTGAGAGACTGAAATAATTTCACAAATTTCCTCATCAAAATCATCAACCTGAGTATTAGATCCTTTACCTACATGTTTCCTCAAACAGAAAATACCAGAAGTAATTGAACCTATTGAACCTATTCTAAAAATAAATTCTTCCCTTAGCATTGGCTATGTACCTAAAACCTTTAAGTTAGCAGTTATCAAACCCCTGATTAAAAAACCCAATCTTGACCCCAGTCAGCTGTCCAACTATAGGGCAATATCCAACCTGCCTTTTATTTCCAAGATCCTTGAAAAAGCTGTAGCACAGCAATTATTCTCATCCATACATAGGAATAGCATTCATGAAATGTATCTGTCAGGATTTAGACCTCACCATAGCACAGAGCCATCACTGCTTAAAGTGGTAAATGACCTACTACTGGCCTCCGATCAGGGTTGCGTCTCCTTGCTTATGTTACTTGATCTTAGTACAGCTTTTGATACCATTGATCATACTATTCTCCTCAATAGATTAGAAAAATTTGTTCGAGTTAAAGGAACAGCCCTCTCCTGGTTCAGGTCTTATTTGATTGTTATCAGTTTGTTGATATAAATGGTTAATGATATAAATTATATAAAATTTATTCATAAACATGGTATTAGCTTCCACAGTTGTGCTGATGCCAGTTAAATATTTTAGCAAAGACAGCTGAGAGACATAAGCTTAATAAAATTGAGAACTGTGTAAAGGACATTTGATGCTTACTAACTTACTTCTACAAAATTCTGATAAGGCAGAAGATCTAGTACTGGGACCACATGCAGCTAGAAATAAGATTCTTTATTATATAGTTACACTGGATGGCCTTTCTGTTTCACCATGTGCAAAAAGTAAAAGACCTTGGTGTGATTATTGACTCCAGTCTGTCATTTGAAGCACATGTAGATATTACCAAGACAGCCTTCTTTCATCTCAGAAGTATTGCTAAGATAAGAAATATGATGTCACTGCACAACATAATGCCTCAAGGTTAGATTATTGTAATGCCTTACTGTCTGGAGGTTCCAGAAGGTGCATAAACAAGCTCCAGTTAGTCCAAAATTTAGCATCAAGAGTCCTTGTTAGAACAAGAATTGCATTGGCTCCCAATCAAATTTCACATTGATTATAAAATACTACTATTGACCTATAAAGCACTGAATGGTCTCACACTACAGTATATGATTGAACTTTTGATGCTTTATGATCCCCCATGCCTACTTAGATCAAAAGGTGCAGGCTATTTGTTGGTACTATGTATAATGAAGGCTACAGCAGGTGGCAGGTCTTCACTTATAAAGCCCCTCAATTATGGAACAGCCTTCCTATTAGTTTTTGAGACTCACACAGAGTCTCTGTGTTCAAGCTGAAAACATATTTGTTTAGTCAAGCCTTTTGTTAAATAGACTTCTATTAGGTAAAGGAGCAGATCTGGAGGGTTCTCAGGCATAGATTGTTTTGGTAAACTGGGATGTCTGGATCTAAAGCGCTAATTATTTACAGACCCCCAGGGCCATATTCTTATTTCCTTTGTGAATTTGCAGATTTGCAGTGTCTTAGTTATAATACATGCACCTCACCATTCTATCGTGACAAACGAACATTCACGTCAGCTACTGCACAGAGTTTTATCAATGATCTCTCTGAACTATCAACTTTAATTGCATCACCATTGGACTCCACAGAACTTGATCAGGCGACTAAATGCTTAGAGTCAACATTTCACTATACACTAGATAAGGGCTACTTTAAAGGAAAATAATTAGAGAGAAAAAATTAGCATCCTGGTATAATGACGCTCCTTAAAACAGACCACTCGCAAATTAGAACGTAAGTGGCATCTAACTAAATTGATAGTATTCAAATTAGCATAGAAGGAGAGCCTCCTGAGCTATAGAAAAGATCTTGGTGCTGCTCGATCAACGTATTTCTCCAATCTAATAGAAGATTCTTATTTAATACTGTAGCAAAATTAATTAGGAATAAGACCACAGAAACGTCCATACCATCAACATGACTTCATGACTTTTTTCAATGACAAGATTGACAGTATCAGGCAAAAAATACAAAATATGAATTTAAATCCATACAATCTGATGAGCAACTCTATAGACAACAATATAATTATATCAGATCAGCCATTAGAATGTTTTGCACCCCTTCAAGAGACTGAAGTAATCTCACTAATTTTCTCCTCAAAATCATCAACCTGTGTATTAGATACTTTACCTACATGTTTCCTCAAGCAGAAAGTACCAGAAGTAATTGAACCTACCATAAAAATAATCAACTCTTCCCTTGGCATTGGATATGTGCCTAAATCCTTTAAATTAACAGTTATTAAACCCCTGATTAAAAAACCTGATCTCAACCCCAGTCAGTTGTCCAACTATAGGCAAAAATCAAACCTCCCTTTTATTTCCAAGATTCTAGAAAAGGCTGTAGCACAGCAATTATGTTCATAGCTACATAGGAATAGCATTCATGAAATGTATCAGTCAGGATTTAGACCTCACCATAGGACAGAGAGAGCACTAGTTAAAGTGGTAAATGACCTACTACTGGCCACTGATCAGGGTTGTGTCTCACTGCTTGTGTTACTTGACCTTAGTACAGCTTTTGACACCATTGATCATACTATTCTCCTTGATAGATTAGAAAAGGTTGTGGGAGTTAAGGGAACCGCCCTCTTCTGGTTCAGGTCTTATTTGACTGATAGTTATCAGTTTGTTGATGTAAATGGTGACTCTTCTACGCATTGTAAGGTGAAGTTTGGTGTTCCACAGGATTCTGTTTTAGGCCCACTGCTTTTTTCTTTATATATGCTACCTCTAGGTAATATTATTCGTAAACATGGTATTAGATTCCACTGCTATGCTGATGACACACAATAATATGTTTCAGCAAATCTAGATGAGAGACACCAGCTTCATAAAATTGAACATTAACTCTGGATGGCCTTTCTGTTTCACCATGTGCCAATGTAAAAGACCTTGGTGTGATTATTGATTCCAATCTGTCATTTGAAGCTCATGTAGATAATATCACTAGAACAGACTTCTTTCATCTCAGAAATGTTTCTAAGATAAGAAATATGATGTCACTGCATGACACAGAAAAACTAGTTCATGCATTTGTTACCTCTAGGTTAGATTAT
>JAQQZX010192104.1:0-18334 GCA_030068355.1 Notoglanidium maculatum
GCAGACATTGGAAAGTGTTATGGATGGTAGGGCCGGCCGGCTAGGATTAGCACTTAGCCTAGCACGGACCCCCGCCCTCTTGCCGCGCTTCCGCTTCCTCGCACACTGCTTTCGGCGGACCCTCCCCCGGCCGCTGGCATCGGATGACGCCGAGGACTGGAGGCCTGGTTTCCGCAGCAACCCGAGGTCCCGAGGACGCCAATATCTTATAGAAATCTGTTCTTTCCCAGATTAGAACTGCTATGTTCACAAAACAGTTAATATGGTAGTACTCTTAATTTTCTCCATAGGCCACAGAAAGGCGAGAAGCCGCTGATGCAAGTTGCTACAAAGGGCTACAGTGAAAACTATTTTTTCCCATGCTTGACTCCATGCCTCCTAAAAAATTGCCTTTTGAATCATTTCACTCTCCCCACTTAAATTTTTTGGATAATTTGCTAAATATCTGAAACCTAATGTTTAGACCTACCTGTCCTAGGATTTTAGTACTATCTTCACAATTTTGCTGTCAAACTACTCAGCAGTGTGCAAACTTCAATAATTATGAAAAACATGTTCACGTTTGTAAACAATATAGGCACTACATGCCAATCCATTCTTATGAGGTGGAGTCTAATGTTTCTACAGGTCAATGACATTTTAAGCCATTGCATGTATATACTGAAAAGCCATATCTTCTAAATGCAAAATCAGATTTGTACAAACTTTACAATAAATCGTGAGTTGGACACTCTCTGGCCACCCCTCAGATTACAAAACAATTAACCCATAGGGGGTGCTAGGGATATAGCTAATCAATTGTTTGTTATAAGAGAATGAAATTTTATCTGATTTTTGTTTATCAAAATTTAAGTCTTTGTGTTTAATAACTTTTAAGCTTTTTTAAAAATACATTTTGGGAATAAATATAGCCTACCGACTGCATACTCAGAAAATGCCAGGTATTTTAACAATACCTGTGTTTTAACAAGTTTTAAGTAATTTCCCATTTCATGAAGTGTTATCCTACAGTGATTATTAAAACAAACAGCTATGTAAAACTGCATCAAATTGCGTTTGTATATTATCCATGTACACAGTGAAAGGTTTATTAATGTGAATCACTATTTATATATACTATGGCAATACATGGCCTTCTGTACACATCCACAAAGTGGCACGGATTTAAGGACTTTGCCCTATTATAGAACTTGACTGTGGATTGATGAAGTCCAATCTCTTTGACTTTGAACATTTTCCAGCCTGATCAGTATCAACAACTTTTTTCTGGGGTGCTCAGAAAACCTCCTTTGTTCATGCCATAATATACTTCCACAAACATATTATGAAGCTCAGACATTGCTAGATCCCTCTTCTTTAAATAAAATTTGGTGCCCACTCAACACCTGATTATCATTACCTGATTTTTCTCACCTGAATCTAATTTAATCTACAAATTAACTACTAATTTTTGAGGTCCATATTCCTTTGCCACTCACAGATATGTAATATTAAATAATTTTCCTCAATAAATAAATGACCAAGTACAATATTTTGGGCTCATTCATTTAATTGGGCTCACTTTATCTGCTTTTAGGACTTCTGAAAATCTGATGTATTAGGTCATATTTATGTAGAAGTATTGAAAATTGTAAATGGTTCGCACAATTTCCTGCAACACTGTATATTACAGCACAGTGAAATTATTTTTTCGCAAATCCCAGCTTGTTAACCATGATACAGCACCCTTGGAACAAGGGTCCAACAGTGGTAGCTTGGCAGTGCAGGGATTTGAACCCTGTCCTTATAATCAGTAATCCAAAGCCTTATGCTAGCCTTATGCTGACATTACACCTAATGATTTTTCAAGCGATTTCACTAATTTCCAATGTTGGACTAAAATGAGGAGAGTTTTGCTGGAATTGTAGTGTGCTCTTGTCATATCCATCGTTTGGTATAAGTTGGTCAGGATAGCTGTCTTTAGTCAGTCCTACAAGCATCTTGATGTTTGATAAAATCAAACGTGTTTAATATTATTGTAAATTTTAAGTCTTGGCTCATGCAAATAATGATGTGGACATTGTCAACAACCTAGACCTCGCCACCTCTCCCGGGAGTCTGCCACATATTGATATTGGCTCCCCAACTCCGGCAAATTATATACAATATCTCGGAAATAAATTCTTTAACGGTGAGTGAACGAGAGAGAGAATGTGCCATACCTGTCAACCCATCCATCCATCCATTATCTATAAGGCTTTTTCCATCTGGGTTGCGGGGAAGCTGGAGCCAATCCCAGCATCTTCGGGCGAGAGGCGGGGTACACCCAGTGTACACCCAGGTCGCCAGTCCATCACAGGGCCAACACAGACAAACAACCACACATGCGCGCATTCACACCTATTGGCAATTTAGAGTAGCCAGTTGACCTAATCTGCATGGCTTTGGACTGTGGGAGGAAACCGAAGCACCCGGAGGAAACCCACGCATGCACGGGGAGAACACGCAAACTCCACACAGAAAGGCACCCTGGGTGACCTGGAGAGCGTACCCAGGACCTTCTTGCTGTGAGGCGACAGTGCTAACCACCACACCACCATGCCGCCCCCTCCTGTTTATTTTAGCCTTATCTTCAGCCTTATTTTTAGTATTTTAGCCTTTTTCCTACTGTTCTCCCATTTTAATATTTTCTTGAGCATACCCTCACCACCACTTTGTATTAGCCTACATGGTTATACTCATGTCATGTCAATACAGCTTCTTGATTTTCTTGAAATTTGCTTTAATTAATAAGGTTCAAAAAGAGTTCAAATCCCACAAACTAATTGTTCAGAGATTTAAACTTACTGTTTTGAGAGAAAAAAAAGGATCCAGGATTTGAGACAAAGCGAATGAGAGAAACTTTTAATGGGGATATATTTAAAAGTGCAGCCTTTTCTTGTCTTAGTAAGTTTTAATTTCTGTTCAGAACTCTAAAACTGGGAGTGAAGGCTGCTCTTGTCTTTTAACTATATCTGACTTATAAGTTCCTCCATGTTGGTATCTGGTCTGACCTACTGCAGAGACATGCCTGCAAAACTATCCTTCAGTGTTCTCCAATCTTTCAATCTAATATTCAATTAATCCTCCAATAAATCTTTCCATATACCCTTCATTTAATGTGTCAGTAAGTCATGAAAGATTCTTAATTAATTCTTGATATATTTACTGAACAGTATGTTTATGGATTTATTGATTTATTGAGAGATTGACACATATAATTAAATATATGTCACCAATAGTCCTCCATAGTCTTCTAACTATTTCATATAGACATATGCAATGTCACAAACAAAAAAAAAAATTTCATTTTCATGTTAGCGTTTAGTCAACAGGTTTTAGAGCACAGGCACAGCCATGAAAAAGGCATCAAAATGAACACAAGAACAAAATACAAAAATTCAACACATGTATGTCCCATCTGTAATTGCTTTTCTTTATGGTGTCTGTTACATGGCCTGGACAGAAGGTCACTCTCAGGGCTATTTTCATTATGTCCACTCATGCTCCCTTAGGTTAAAGTTTTACAGATTTAATTGATGTGTCCACAAGGATCTTTCTCTCCTTTTCTCGTGCACAGAAAATGCACAATATGGGAGAAACAAGGTGAGAAATCAGTAGAGAAAACGAATATCCTGTAATTAGCAGAGAAAGAGGATAAAGGAAAAGAAAGAAGTAAGGCAAGTATTAACATAAAGAGAAAAATAGTGAAGGGTAAGTAGTTAGTGTAAAACAGAGGAGAGTGATGTCTTGAGTGCAGAGTGTATGAGTTATGCTGCCATGATGCTTATAAAGGCACCTGCAGCTGTTCTGATGTTTCTCAGGATATCTATATCAGTAACAAGTTCTTTAAAAGGTAAGCCATACAACCTCACACTTATAAATAAATAGATTTTGCTACAATAAGCCATTTCTTCTTCAAAAATCGAAACATCCTGTAATATCATTACAAGTCTGTATTGCAACTAAAAGGGAAATCTATGAAAAGAATGGTTAACTATGTATTATTTTAGCATGCATATGTACAAACCAACTTTTAAAGATCAGCTATAACAGAAAATGATATAATAATTACTCGTCATATCTAGTAAATACTTAATATTCTATTATCATACTTTTAAGCTGATTATCCCAACACAAACTAAACTCTGTCACAGACAAAAATGAAGTCATGCCTAGTTAGTGAAAAACAGAGGAGAGTGATATCTTGAGTGCAGAGTGTATGAGTTATGCTGCTATGATTCTTATAAAAGCACCTGCAGCTGTTTGGATGTTTCTCAGGATATCTATATCAGTAACAAGTCCTTTAAAAGGTAAACCATACAACCTCACACTTAAAAATAAATAGATTTTGCTACAATAAGCCATTTCTTCTTCAAAAATCTAATCATCCTGTAATATCATTACAAGTCTATTGCAACTAAAAGGGAAATCTATGAAAAGAATGGTTAACTATGTATTATTTTAGTATGCATATGTACAAACCAACTTTTAAAGATCAGCTATAACTGAAAATGATATAATAATTACTTGTCATATCTAGTAAATACTTAATATTCTATTATCATACTTTTAAGCTGATTATCCCAACACAAACTAAACTCTGTCACAGACAAAAATGAAGTCATGGCTAGTTAGTGAAAAACAGAGGAGAGTGATATCTTGAGTGCAGATTGTATGAGTTATGCTGCTATGATGCTTATAAAAGCACCTGCAGCTGTTTGGATGTTTCTCAGGATATCTATATCAGTAACAAGTCCTTTAAATGGTAAACCATACAACCTCACACTTATAAATAAATAGATTTTGCTACAATAAGCCATTTCTTCTTCAAAAATCTAATCATCCTGTAATATCATTACAAGTCTGTATTGCAACTAAAAGGGAAATCTATGAAAAGAATGGTTAACTATGTATTATTTTAGCATGCATATGTACAAACCAACTTTTAAAGGTCAGCTATAACAGAAAATGATATAATAATTTACTCGTCATATCTAGTAAATACGTAATATTCTATTATCATACTTTTAAGCTGATTATCCCAACACAAACTAAACTCTGTCACATACAAAAATGAAGTCATGGCTCAGTGGACTGGCTCAGTGGACCAGGCAGTGTAGGAAACACCATTAGTCTCAGATTAATGTCCTAGGTGTAAAGAGACAGTAACACCCTGTTACTTATTTATCTTTGTCTACATTAAATGGAAAAAATTATCAGGCATAGCTGTAAAAAACAATTAGGAAATGTTGTTATATAAGCACTATATTAAAAACATATGGGATACATACTGTACAAAATTTTTATCCTGTATTACTTGCTGTCTATAAAAGCAGTATAAAAGATACTATATAAAAAGTTATAGGAATTTGAACACCATCATAATAAAGTGAAACACATTCTCTTTACATGCTTCGCCATCAGCAATGTCAATGACATCTGAGAAGCACTAAAATGTGCAACATAATATTAGTTCTAAATGCTTTGGTTAGGTCATGGTATAATTATTTAATATCTAAAACTGTCTAAAATATATGCTTCTGCACTTTCTAGATACTCAGGTGACCTGCCTGTTTCATGAAGACTGCATCTTGCCCTGTAGTTTCATAGCCACTGGTGCTGTAGTTATCCACTGGTACAAACAGCAGATCCCTGTGCACAGTTACTACTACAACAAAGACCAGTTTGGCCTCCAGAACAAGCACTTCAGTGGCCGCACTTGCCTGTTTAACCTCCAGATTGCCCAGGGCAATGCATCTCTAGTGTTACGCAAAGTAAAAGTGCAGGATAGAGGGCGGTATAAATGCTATACAAGCACCAGGAAAGGCAACCAGGAGACTTTTGTAAACCTCAGTGTGAAAGGTTAGTATTCTTACATATCCAAGTTTAATTTCATACTTTTACTATAAATAAAACCAACAAGTATGCTTACAACTAAGGTAAAGTAATTTGTGCCATACCACTTACCAGATGCTATACAGAGCATTTCCTACATTGTAATATCAGACAAAAAATTAGGCAATAATAGTATCAGGACAAGCAATAATGTCTTGTGATGATCTGTGCCCAATGTACTAAATCATTAAGCTTCATTAATCATTAATGATGTTTAATGAAACAAGGAGAGGCAGACAGGCAGGTTGTGGATTCAAAGTGCTGTCACTGTACTTGCAAGGCTCAGCTCAACAGTACAAATTCAGCAGGCAGAAATCAGAGTTTGGAGAACAGGCACAGAGTCAGGTGAATGGCAAACAACAATAAGCAGGACAATTGTAACTCACAACCAGTAATGTAGTAAAGGATCTAAACCAGAACACGCATGAAAATGAACAGGCTTGGCAATGACTGACAGAGAGACAGTACGAATTGCTTCACTAGAATGTGTATGTGCAGCCCTTTTAAATTGTCTGAGAAGGTGATAAGAAACAGGAGTGAGCCTAATTACTAGCAGGGTAGATTTGATTATGTGAAAGTCTGGGAGTTGGCGTTTGTGTCAGCCATGCTTGAGTGCTCCCCCAGGGGCAAGGGCATAATTTTTCTGGGTGCCTCTTGTGGAAATTTCATGTGAGCAGTTGGTTCAGAATGTCCTGGACTTGGACCCAAAGTTGCCTCTCTCCACTGTACCTCAAATGCCTTATATGCTCACACTGCTGAAACCAGCTATCAACATCGGGTGATTTGGTGGGGCTGGAGTTCCAGTGGCAGTTGGTATCCCAGGATAACTGAGGATGATGGCCAGAAGAGAGACTCACCAACACCCCCAACTTGTCCCTGAAGTTGGACCAGACCTGTGACAACTGAGCCCCCAGTCACTGATGTCCTCCAGGATACCATGGTATCAGAACACATGGTTCAGTACTAGCTCAGCTGTCTCAAGTGCAGTGGGGAGTGCTGGTAATGGGATCAGAAGCATGAGAACTGGTCCAGGACCACTATTATTAGTGTTACCTTTCGATTCTGGGAGGTCAATGATGAAGCAATGTGTGACCAGGGGCATTGAGGAATAGATAGTGGCATGAGCTTTTCTATGTTGAAAGTGTGGGGGCTTTGGCTCTAGCACATGCCGAGCATGATGCAATGTGTCTGTGAATTTTAGATCTCATATTGGGCCATCAGTATTTAACACTAAGAAGCTTGTGTGCTCTTCTCATGCCCGGGTGTCCTGGAGCTGGTGTAGTGTACTGGTGAGCCCACATAAGACAAGACTTATTTAGAACTGGGGGGCACATAAATGAAGCCAGGAGGGCATGCTCCAAGTGGGAGGTCCTGCATGACATTGGTAATTTCCCTGTCAAAGTCCCATATAATGTCATTAATAAAGCAGAAAGATGAGAAAATGGGTTCTGGACATGGTTGTGGGATAGATTCTTGGGAGGGCATCAGCTTTACTGTGCTTTTTGGTCCTATCTTGAATTTCTTCTCTACTTGTAAGGTAGGATTCTGACTTTTATGTACAACCTACTTGACTCAGTTGGACCTAGATTCTTGTCACTAGTATTTGCTGTTTCTGTGTTGTTATTTAGAAGTGTCTGCTGGTCTATGCTAATTACCTTTCTCAGGTGTCTAATCAGCAGTAGTTTTGGTTTCCCTTAACGTGTGAATTGGGGGCAGGGCACACTAACATATATATTGAAGGTGTATCACAAGCGTCTGTAGTGGTCTGCATAAGTTAACACATTCTACAAAGAACTCAGAGAACTTAAACTCACTGATTTAACTCCTGACTAGACTGCTGACATGTGCCTCAAACCCATCTCTGTTCTCATGTATCTTTGACCCAGAAGATCTCATCCACAATCCAGGGGTAGTACTACCGGTAACCTTATCCACAACCAATAGACTGGGAAAACAGGGTACTCCTCTGTATTCCCAGTCTCGAACAGGGGTGATAGGTGGGCTCTGGAACTGCCTCAGTCTTTTTCCTACTGGGAACACCCCTCTTACTCTCCTTGGTGACTTCAACCTCCCCATTGATAAGCTCCAGTCCTGTTGCCTTCTCCTTCTTCTCTCTGATTTTCAGCAACTGCTCTCCCAAACACAAAGGAAGAAATGCCCTTCACCTGGTCTTCAGCTGTCCCTCCCCAGTATCAGACATCACTGATACCCCACTTCACATCTCAGATTATCACTTAGTATCTTTTATTATCACCCTACCTGCCCTTTCGAAAACCAGCTGTCAACACTTCACTTCTCTCCCACTTGGCGAAACCTTCACTCTGTCTCCCCTTCATCTGTCACTTCCTGCACTCTGGGACCTTCCAGTCCCTGACTCCTTTTCCCCCCTTCCACTGGAGCTAGCCATAGACACTCTCCTCTCCTCCCTCAACTATGGATTTCCTCTGCCCACTATCTTCCAAACCCAGGAAGAACTCTCAGCCTGCTCCTTGGCTATCAAATGTGTTGTGTAGCACTCAAAGTCACAACTTGCCACAGACCTGTCTTCTTACGGTGATCTCCTGTCCAAATTCTCATCTTATGTTACTCCTGTTAAGACCTCCTTCTAGAAGAAAAAGCTGGAAATCTCTGCACAAGAGCCGCACAAACTCCACAACATCTTTTCTTCATTACTCAACCCACCAGCTCCTCCTGCTCCATCCTCCCTGACTTCTGAAGACTTTGCCAACTATTTTGATGGGAAGATTCAACAAATTTGTCAGACATTCACTCCCACCCCAACTCCTTCATGTCACACTAAGGATTCCCCTTCTACCTCACTGGCACAATTTTCCAATCTAGCCACAGGTGAGATCCTACAAGTCATCTACTCATGCAATACTACCACCTGCCCACTGGATCCTATTCCTTCTACAGTTCTCCAGACCTTATCCCCTTAATCACCATCATCATAAATAGGTAATGTACCTTCAGCATTCAGGTAATGTACATTCACCATAACATCAGGTAATGTACATTCAGCATTCAAAAGAGGTTAAAGGTTATTCCCATCCTGAAGAAACCCACTCTGGGTCCCTCAGACATCAGCAACTACCAACCAGTATCTCTTCTCTCCTTTCTTTCTAAAATCCTTGAACGCACTGTCTATAATCAACTGTCTCTCTAACTCTCAGAGAACAACCCACAGGCTTTTAATCAGTCTGGTTTCAAAGCAGCGCATTCCACAGAGACTGCCCTTTTGGCTGTCACTGAGAATATACATGCTGCTAGATTGGCCAAACTGTCATCAGTCCTCATTCTCCTCAACCTTTTCAGCAGTCTTTGACATGGTCAACCACAAGACTCTATTGTCCATTCTTAGGAGTCTTGGTATTTGTGGCTTGGCATGTCAATGGCTCGCTTCCTACCTAGAAGGCCATTCATATCAGGTGACATGGAAGGGATCCACATCTTCTCCATGCAGGCTCTCCACTGGTGTCCCTCAGGACTCTGTACTTGGTCCTCTTCTGTTTTCCATCTATACTAGATCTCTTGGTGAGGTAATATCCTCACATGGGTTCTCATACCACTGCTATGCACACGACACTCAACTAATCCTCTCTTTTCCTCCCTCAGACACTAACGTTTCATCAACATCCATTTTTTTCCACACAGGACACTCAGATATTTGCTCAGTTCCTTGTCATCTCAAGACTAGACTTCTGTAACACACTCCTAGCAGGTCTGCCTCTGAGCACTATTCAGCCCCTGCAACTGATCCAGAATCATTAAATCACATTAAAACAGTAGTATTTTAATGTGAAATTTAATTGGGAGCTAATGCAATGTAGATAAAATGGGGGTGATGTGCTCATATCTTCTTGTTCTCTTAAGGACTCACTGCTGCATTTTGGACTAACTGGAGTTTGTTTATGCTTCTTTTGGAACATCCAGACAGTAAGGCATTACAATAATCTAATTTAGTGGTAACAAAAGCATGAGCTAGTTTTTCTGCATCATTCAGTGACATCATATTTCTCATCTTGCCAATATTTCTGAGATGAAAGAAGGCTGTCCTAGTAATATTATCTACATGAGTTTCAAATAAGAGATTGGAGTCAATAATCACACCAAGGTCTTTTACTCTCTAGCCAGTGCCTCCATTCCTCAGTTATGAAGAACTGAACACCAAGGGGGTACAAGAGAGCCCATATGGCAATATGGTACATTCATAGTGACCAGAAGTGGTGCAGAAAACTGTCTTCCACTCGTTACCCTCATGCATGGCACAAGGTTGTAAGCACTTCACAGGTCAAGTTTTGTGAATACACAAGCTGAGCACAGCTATTCCAGCACGGATGGGTCCAGAGGAAGCAAATAAGCTAACTTGTATTTCACAGAGATTTGGTTGAGGCCTCTGAAGTCCATGCATGGCCATAGCCTGTGCCCCTTCTTTTCAACAACAAAGAATGCAACTGAGGCTGGAGAGGTGGAAGTTGAGATGTATCCATGCTGTAGAGCTTCTTGAGCATATTTGTCTATAGCTTTCTGCTCCATGAGAGAGACAGGATACACAGCAGAGTAGTGGAACAGCACTAGGAGCATCTGAATTCATAGTATTTTCGGGGGAAATATACAGGGAACTGTTGGTGTTGACTTTTACTGAGGTACAGTACCAGTCAAGAGTTTGGACATGTCAATTCATTCATAAGTTTATCTTTATTTTGACTATTTTCTAAAATGTAGAATAATAAGACATAAAAACTATGAAATAATATAGAACATATATGGAATTATGGGAAAGTGTTAAAAACACAATTATGTATGTACAGGTTAGGCAGGGTGACAGTAGTTTGGTCAATTAGATTAACTCCTGCTCCGGAATTGACCAGTGGTGAAAGAAGAAAAACTTGGTCTTAGTGCAGAAATGGCAGCTCCATGGTACAAGTCAGCAGTGGGAGCAGTGATTTCTGTTGAGGGAAGATGGGGTATTTGCTGTCTCTTAGCAGGTTGTCTAGATGAATGTCTAGGTCTGTGATTGTGTCCAGTGTAGCTATATCATCATAACATGAAAGTTCATTGATGACATTGTTGTTCAGCTCCTGGCAAAATGCAGTTTTGCAACTTCTTTTTCCAGTCACTTTCTGTTGACAGTGTACAAAACTGTAGGGCATACTCCACCACCCTCCTTTTGCCCTACTTAATTGTAATCTGATGCTCGCTGACTTCTTTGCCTTCCGTGGCATGGTCAAAGACCCAGTGAACAGGCTGATGAAATGTTTCTGGGAGGACAGCTCACTTCCTTTTCCCCCACACAGCAGCAGCCTATTGATGACCCTGTCTGTCAGTACACTGATGAACTGTATGATCTTGGCTTCAACTGAGAGGCCATCAAACAATGCAAAGTACAGTTGACACTGAAGGAGGAAGCCCTGACACCATGAGGGATCCCCAGTGAATTTGTCAGGCTGGGCAATGGGAGGCATACCAAGTGATGTTGTGTGTGCACTTTGTCGGGCAGACAGTTGGGTCAGAACAGAAGTGAGTTAATCATGCATCTCCTGGAGGCACAATTATGCCAAATCAAACATGTGGACAAAAACACAAATTTCCATACCAGATCGGTCGCGCCCCAGTTTAACAACAGCTGCCACTAGTACATTTGCCAACAGGGTGCTGGCAGAATTTGGGCTACTGTTGGCTGAAGAAGGAGAAGAAGAGGAGGAAGGCAAGTCTGGAGGAAGGAGGAGAGGAAGAAGGTAAAGAGAGTGGACATGAGGGTATGAACATTGAATGTTGGTAGTATGACTGGTAAAGGGATAGAGATTGCTCATATGATGGAGAGAAGAAAGGTTGATGTATTGTGTGTGCAAGAGACCAGATGGAAGGGGAGTATGGATAGGTGTATTGAAGGGGGGTTCAAATTGTTTTACCATGGGGTGTATGGGAGGAGAAATGGGCTAGGGGTTATCCTAGAGGAACAGTATGTGAAGAGTGTATTGGAGGTGAAAAGAGTGTCTGACACATCGATGGTTATGAAACTGGAAATTGATGGTGTCATGATGAATGTTGTTAGTGCATATGCCCACAAGTTGGGTGTGAGATGGAGGAGAAAGAAGAATTCTGGAGTGATATGGATGAAGTGGTGAAGAGTGTACCTGAGGGAGAGAGAGTGGTGATTGGAGCAGACTTAAATGGTCATGTTGGTGAAGGGAACAGAGGTGATGAGGAGGCAATGGGTAGGTATGGTGTCAAGGAGTGGAATGCAGAAGGTCAGAAGGTTGTGGATTTTGTGAAAAGGATGAACATGGCTGTGGTACATACATATTTTAAGAAGAGGGAGGAGCACAGGGTGACATACAAGAGTGGAGGATGATGCACACATTTGGATTATATCCTATGCAGGAGGGCCAGCCTGAAGGAGATTGTAGACAGCAAAGTGGTGGCAGGGGAAAGCGTAGTTAGGCAGCATAGGTTGGTGTTATGTAGGATGACATTGGTGATCAAGAAGAGAAGGAGAGTGAGGGCAGAGCCAAGGATCAAATGGTGGAAGTTGAAAAAGGAAGTCTGTAAGGTGGAGTTCAGAGAGGAATTAATACAGGCACTGGGTGGCAGTGGAAGGATAGCAGATAGCTGGGCAACTACAGCAGAAGTGGTAAGGCAGACATCTAGGAAGGTGCTTGGAGTGACATCTGGACAGAAGAAAGAGGACAAGGAAACTTGGTGGTGGAATGATGAAGTACAGGAGAGTATACAGAGGAAGAGACTGGCAAAGAAGAAGTGGGATAGTCAGAGAGATGAAGAAAGTAGACAGGAGTACAAGGAGATGAGGTAGGGTGACATAGGGTGAAGAGAGAGGTAGCAAAGGCTAAAGAAAAGCTGTATGGTGAATTGTATGAGAGGTTGGACACTAGGAAGGACACCAAGCTGGGAAAGATGTGCAGCAGGTTAGGGTGATAAAGGATAACAATGGAAACGTACTCACAAGCAAGGAGAGAGTGTTGGGCAGATGGAAAGAGTACTTTGAGGGACTGGTAAATGAAGAGAATGAGAGAGAGAGAAGGTTGGATGATGTGGGGATTGTGAATAAGGAAGTGCAATGGATTAGCAAGGAGGAAGTTAGGACAGCTATGAAGAGGATGAAAAATGGAAAGGCTGTTGGGCCAGATGATGCCACCTGTGGAAGCATGGAAGTGTTTAGGAGAGATGGCAGTGGAGTTTTTAACCAGTTTGTTTAATGTAATCTTGGAAAGTGAGAAGATGCCTGAGGAGTGGAGAAGTGTACTGTTACCGATTTCTAAGAATAAGGGAGATGTGCGGAACTGTAGTAACTACAGAGGGATAAAATTGATGAGCCACAGCATGAAGTTATGGGAAAGAGTAATGGCAGTAAGGTTAAGAAGTGAGGTGATGATTAGCGAGCAGCAGTATGGTTTCATGCCAGGACGGAGTACCACAGATGTGATGTTTGCTATGAGGTTGTTGATGGAGAAGTATAGAGAAGGTCAGAAGGAGTTGCATTGTGCCTTTGTGTACTTAGAAAAAGCATTTGACAGGGTGGCTAGAGAGGAGTTGTGGTATTGTATGAAGAAGTCAGGAGTGCCAGAGAAGTATGTAAGAGTGGTACAGGATATGTACAAGGACAGTGTGACAGTGGTGAAATCTGTGGTAGGAGTGACAGATGCTTTCAAGGTGTAGTTGGGATTACATCAAGGATCAGCTTTGAGCCCTTTCTTATTTGCACTGGTGATGGACAGGTTGACAGATGAGATCAGACAGTAGCCACCGTGGACTATGATGTTTGCGGATGACATTGTGATCTGTAGTGAGAGTAGGGAGCAGGCTGAGGAGACCCTGGAGAGGTGGAGATATGGTCTAGAGAGAAGAGGAATGAAGGTCAGTAGGACTAAGACAGAATACATAAGCATAAATGAGGGGGACAGAGAAATGGTGAAGATGCAGGGAGTAGAGTTGGCAAAGGTGGATGAGTTTAAATACTTGGGATCAACAGTTCAGAGTAACAGGGAATGTGGAAGAGAGTACAGGCAGGATGAAGTGGGTGGAGAAGAGTATCAGGAGTGATTTGTGACAGAAGGGTACCAGGAAGAGTGAAAGGGAAGGTCTGCAAGATGGTAGTGAGGCCAGCTATGTTATATGGGTAGGAGACAGTGGCACTGACCAAATGACAGGAGGCAGAGCTGGAGGTAGCAGAGTTAAAGATGCCAAGATTTGCACTAGGTGTGATGAGGATGGACAGGATTAACAATGAGTATATTAGAGGGTCAGCACAGGTTGGAGGGTTTGGAGGCAAAGTCAGAGAGGCAAGATTACGTTGGTTTGGACATGTGCGGAGGAGAGATGCTGAATATACAGGGAGAAGGATGCTAGAGATGGAAAAGCCAGGCAAGAGGAAAAGAGGAAGGCCTAAGAGATTTATGGATGTGGTGAGAGAGGAAATGCAGGTAATTGGTGTGACAGAGCAAGATGCGGGGGACAGGAAAAAGTGGAAAGAGATAATCTGCTGTGGTGACCCCTAACGGAAGTAGCCAAGAAGGGATAATGATGAGTGACTGACAAGGAGACAGTATGAATTGCTTCGCAAAGTGTGCAGTCCTTTTAAAGTCTCTGAGGAGATAATGAGAAACAGTGTGAGCCTAATTATTAGCAGGAAGAATTTGAGCATATCTGGGAGTTGTAGTTCATGTTGACTATGTTTGGGTTCTGTGAGTGCTCTTGGGAATTGGAGCCCACCAGTGGCTCTGCTGTGAGCATGAGAGGTGCAAAATCCTCAAATCACCACTACATCTTAAATAGAAAAAACATAGTCTTACTTCATAACTTATTTTATTTTAGAATTATTAATATTATTTTTAATTCTGTATGTTATCTGTTGGTTGATTTTGTAAAATGCTTAGGCTTTCCTAAATTAAATTAATACAATCATTCCTTGTTACAGCTCTGATCCAGATGGTAAAGACTGATATTATTGAAGAAAAGGTAATTTGTGTGGCCCAGAACATCTATCCTGCACCTCAACTATTGTGGTCCACTGAACCTCCTACAGACTTGGGCAGTCTCCATAACCACACCCGCAACACAGCTGACTCAAAGGGCTTGTTCACCATTGAAAGCACCATCAGCATTCTGGGTAACATTTCCCAGTATGCCTACTTCTGTTCAGTGGTCTCTGGGGATAGGAGCCAGGTTTGGACTGCATCAGTGAAACAACAAGGTATTAGCCATAGCAATGTATATTTTTACACTTATAGTTTTTATACTTATAAAGGAAATGGTCTAAGCTAAAATAATTTTTTTCCTTAGAATTTTTCAAAGTGTTACTTTAAATACATGATAGTTTTTAGTTATGACTGATCTTGGATAGCTGCAAAACATAATTGTTTTTTTTTCCTCAGATAAGATATTTGGTGAGGAGGGCAACACATTATTTATCCCTTGCATGTTACCACAGCCACACCATAACTTTACTCTTACCTGGACCTTCATCAGAACCATTGAGCCCCTTATAATTTTTACTTACGATAGTCGGAGCCGGAAGATCACTAACTATTGGGAAAAAAGGGCTGAACTGAACATACAACAGGCAAACATGGGAAATGGCTCTCTTACTCTGTTCAAACCTGAAAGCTGGGAGCACACTGGGATGTACACTTGCAAATTTTCAAGCTTCCAGAGCAAGCACCAGGTCCACACTTGGGTCAATGTTACAGTCCAGATGACAGGTACAATATAATGCTGTGCTTGTGGACATTTTTGCATGGATTATCTTTCAATAACAAAATCTATTGGGTAGATAAAAATATAATTATTAATTTTTAAAAGCATTTTTATTTTTACAGGTGAAGAAAAAGTTTGTCAACAGTTATGGTGGGGAACTGCTGTTTCTGGATTCATGTTTGTGTTAATTATATCAGTGACACTGTCACGATACTTCAAACACAAAGGTTAATGAAACAGGACCTACTTTTTTAATCATTTACATTTTGGCTTTTGAATAAAAAATAAAATTCTTATTAATCAAATTATGGATAGCATAAATTTTGAAGAGAACTTCATAAACTGCATTTACATTATTTGCTTTCAGATCAGCAGCAAATACATGTACATGCTGGGGTCAGAAGAGAGCACAACAGGATAACCCACAACAGTGGTGAATAAAATATATATACTGCTTAAAAAAATTAAGGGAACACTTAAATCACACATAGGAACATGGGAAATGAAACATGCCAGTTGAAAATCTTTACTGATATACATTGTGTAATTTGTTAGAGCAAAATGACGTAATCGTGGTCAATGGAAGCCAAGATCACTAACCCATTAAGGGCTGGATTCAAAATCCTACTACTTTACTTTGATACTAATCAAAGTAAAAAATTTAAATCACAGGCTGAATCAACGTGCATGAATTTCACCGTGGCAACTCATAATGTGACCCAGTAGTGTGTATGGCCCCCACGTGCCTGTATACACTCCCAACAACATCTGGGCATGCTCTTGAAAAAATGGCGGATGGAGTTCTGGGAGATCTCCGACCAGAGGCATCAGAGAGCTCCTAGACAGTCTGTAGCACTACTTGGCAGTGTTGGATGCCCTGATACATAATATCCTAGAGGTTCTGAACTGGATTTGGGTCTGGGGAACGTGAGGGCCAGTCAATGGCATCAGTGCCTTTGTCATCCAGGAATTGCCTAGACACACTGCCCACATGAGGCCTGTCATTGTCCTGGCCCCAGGGGGACCCAGGGTCCACTGCACCAGCATAAGGGCTGACATTGGCTCTGAGGATTCCATCTTGATACCTAACAGCAGTCAGGGTACTGTTGGCTAGCATGTGGAGGTCTGTGTAACCCTCCAATGATATGTCTCCACAGACCATCACTGACCCACCACCAAACCGGTCATGCTGGATGATGTTGAAGGCTACAATGCATTCACCATGGCATCTCCAGAGTCTTTCATGTCTGTCACATGTGCTCAATATGAATCTTATTTCATCTGTGAAGAGAACAGTGCACCAATGGCAGACCTGCCAATTCTGGTACTCTCTGGCAAATGCCAATCGAGTTGCTTGGTGCTGAACTGTGAGCACAAGTCCTAGAGGATGTCAGGCCCTCGTGCCACCTTCATGGAGTCTGTTTCTGACAGTTTGGTCAAAAACATGCATACCAGTAGCCGGCTGGAGGTCATTTTGTAGAGCTCTGGCAGTACTCCTGTTTCTCCTTGCACAAAGGAGCAGATACCAGTTCTACTGTTGGGTCGTCGCTCTCCTAAAGCTCTGTCCAGCTCTCCTCGTGCATTGGCCCATCTCCTGGTATCTCCTCCATGCTCTTGAGACTGTGTAGACACAGCAAAACTTCTTGGAAGTATACATATGGATGTGCCATCATGGAGGAACTGGACAATCTGTGCAACCTGAGTGGGCTGTGGGTACTGCCTCATGCTACCAGTAGTGACAGGAACAATACCAATATGCAAAACAATCATAGAATCAGTAAGGAAGGATAAGGAGAGTGCAATTGTCTGTGGCCACTACCTGCAAAACCATTCCCTTTTTAATGGTTATCTTGTTGTTGCCCCTCCAGTGCACCGGGTGTCAATTTCATTTGCAACAAAGTGGGTTAGTTCACAATAGCTTATGCTTCCTAATTGGACAGATTGATATCCCTGAAGTTTAACTGATTTTGTGTTAGACTGTGATGATGAAGTGTTCCCTTACTCTTTTGATCAGTGTAAACATTAGTTATTCAAATATTCTTTTCACATATTCTTTTCAAATTTTTGAATATTTTTTATTTTCCTTCAGGATCATCAACCCTTGGCCAGCCACGTGAGCAGATGCAGAATGGGTCTGCACTAGTTAAGTTAGAAAGTAGTTCTCCTCAGTTACACACAACAGACACAACTGCATGGTTTCAAATCCAAGGCCTGATGGATTTCTAAGTTACATATTGCCACCTTCTGGGAGTATTGTGGATGTCTCAAGTCATAGTACAAGTACACCAGTAACACAAAATGGTCCTGGTCATCCATACTGAAAAGTGATGCATCGAGACTACACATTCCTGCAGGAACTGCACTATTTACTGATCTAGAAAAGACTGGTTCAGAAATTCATTCCTAGCAAGAATTGACCAAGAAGAAGAATACCAAGCTTCTGAGTATATGTTAATGAGAACAATTTGTGTATGTAATCTGAGCCATCACAGACTAATGGGTTCAGGAATCATACAAAATGAGCTACATTACAAAATATAGTAGACACTTCAAAAATAGCTCAGAAGGTTTTTTTGAAATGAGATTAATCCCATTATATTATGACATGAAACTGATATTTAATGAATACACTGCACAACAAGGTTTTTGCTTCTTGAACACTGTTGGGTGTTTCTTATAGATTTTTGGGTGCTGATCATGAATA
>JAQQZX010192132.1:0-18331 GCA_030068355.1 Notoglanidium maculatum
TGTGTGTGTGTGTGTGTGTGTGTGTGTGTGTGTGTGTGTGTGTGTGTGTGTGTGTGTGTGTGTGTGTGTGGTGTGTTCTTATGCATTTTACCAACAGGCACATTTCCAGCTGAATATTTTTGCTAGTTTAATTGAATTACCATAAAAAGCCACTGTGAGGGAAATGAACCAACCTAACGAAAAAAATAATAAACACACCAGTCAAACACAATCATGCAGAGACTGAAACATACTTGCACCGCCTCCAACAACATCAATAAGTCTCTTCATTTTCTTTCAATGCATAATAAAACTGTGTCTCTACACTCCAGGTCAGTTTTTCATAAAAGAAAAATCCCAAATCAGTAAAGGCGCTCTGCAACCTACCTCATGTCTGAAGGCTTTCCTGTAGCCCGATAAGGGGGTTGGAGCGAAGGCTCTGCCAGGCACGCAGCTCACCACCACGGGGAAGCCCTGGCCACACGTGTTGTTGGCCGACAGCAAGCGTCCCAGGTTACAGCTCGAGAGGTGGGTTTCGCTTCCTGTGCAGTTCACCGAGTATTCCCAGTACGAGGGCGGCTTCCTGCGTGCAAACAACCTGGAGGAAGAAAATGCATAATCATCATTGTTATTTTAATTTTTTTTAAATAATTTAAATTTCACTAGAAAACATGGCAACTGAACAGAACAAGAACAGTCTCTCATATGGACCAATCTTGCCATGGTGAAAAATAAAACTGCCTTTGTTTTCCAAGCTCAGATAATTGACTTCAGATGAATTTCGGGTGGGGGTGGGGGGTATATGAACTTGAGCAACGTGAGAATATCAGGCAGACCTGTATGTGTTACACAGTATGTGTTTTTTGCGGTCTGTTGGCTCCACATGCATGAAAACAAAGTCTATTTTTGCTAAACGGCATGGAATTACTAACTAAAATACAATGATGAGGTGTAGATCCTTCAACTCAGTTTCAACCTCATGTCAACTCAATGCAATGTTAGGTGCATGGCACTTTTACTAACAGACCTAGACACAGAATAGCTTTACAGAAGTCCAGACGTAAATTTTGTTCCCCACTGAGCAAGTCAGTGCTATGTGTGTTGAAAAGATGTCTAGTAAGAGCAGGTCTAGTATGAGTTCTAAGATGAACACAGGACAGTCTTAATGATTCCAGCAGCAGTTCATACAAGCAAATATACAATGTCAAGGTGAAATTATCCACTGAAGCAATAAATTGTTTATTTGAAGTGGTCTAATCTTTAGGGTAGATAGAAGTTGAGCATCAGGCCAATCTGGAGGCTGAAAGGAGTGTGTCAGGATCAGGCTCCGATATCACATCAGGAAGCAGGAATGCATGTTTACTCTTCTATGTAAAAGTTATTTTTTCATGTTCACAGAATTGCTTTGGCTTTTGGTTCTCTTTCTGGTCCAGGATGCCAGACACAGCCGAGAGTCCCTTCTCAATAAAGATGTGATACAAACTCTGATTCAGGAAGCTGGACCTTCTCCAATATCAACCCTACTGCCAGTTATGAAAAAATTGTTTAAATTTTCACAGATGTGCACTGTTTTTTTTTTTTAATGGTTTGTTTTTTGATCGTTTATTCTGGTCCATCAGAGCCAGACAGAAGCAGTTATTCCTCGTATGCAATATCAACCATGCCAAACTTCCAAACAAACATTTCTTCTTTCGTTTTCACTGATTCACCCTATTATATTAAATCCTGATGCAAATAGCTGTGCAAGGATTAAATAAAATGCAAGGATTGGGAAAACTGTACAATCTGAAATTCTTCCATGCAAATGCTTTTAGCTTTATAGGGGTTTTTTTTGTCCTGTCTGGTCAGTTGGTGTGAGCAGTTGGTTTCTAATAAACCTCATGGACCTATAATACTATGATGCAAAAGCAGATCTCAAGATATATCTAATTCGCACACTCCATGCATTAAACTTGAATTTTGTGGTCCATTGAAGGCAAACATTCCTCTAAATATGAGCGTTTAATAATAGAACACGCTGTATCACGCGTTGAATTGTTCCAGGAGGCGCGACTCGGGCCACATTTGTTTCTCATTTAGCCCCTAAGCAATGGAATGTCCTGCACTGGACTGCACCCAAAGCAGTCTGTGTCAAAAACAAACTCAACAGGGACATCAACTTACAGCAAAATACTGGCAGAACAAGTCGCTTCTCCAGCCCACTGATTTTTGATTAAAACCACAGATGGAAAAAAAATTTCAGTAAAACGCAATCTACAGCTACCAAAAAATACTCTTTGGTGAACGTTTGATATTTTAGCAAGCGATCCTTAAGAATTCTTATTGCAAATTAATGCTAACACTAGGCATCTGATCCCACATGTATCATGAATGCATGACTATTTACTGGCAAGATGTTTTCAAGCAGGTTTCCACATGATCCTGAACAAAAGCTCAGAGATTTATGAGACACTGGGCAGCCATGTATCATGGAATGTACCAGAAACAGTCTTTTATAATTCCTTTCCAAGTTACATTAAATTACAAAGAATCGTTCTATGCAGGGATGACATCCAAAGAGTCATGGCTTTTCTTCAGATTGAGCTGGGCAAACTAAAACAAATCATTGGAGACGATCCTTCCTCGTAAGTTGCAAGAGGAGGTCAACGATTTGTGCATGTGGTTAAGACATAGCCAGTATTTTCCAATTGACGGAATGGAAAAGCAGTTTGTGTTTATTGCCATTATGAAAGAGTCTTATGTTTGACTCATGCTATACTGTGGAATCGATGGACAAATGAATTTGTTTACTATTAATGCATCAAATTAAATTATGTACAATAAATATAATTTTGATGGCCAACATCGATTGCCAGTACCGAAGAGAACTGTTCTGGGAAAATGCTGTTACAACACCTCGAAAAAGGAAAGATTGCGGAATGATGATTAGAATACTGTGGAATGATGAATATATTGTGTTATGACATTGTGGAATGGTGATGGGAATGTTGTAGAATGATGGTAATAGGATTGTCAAATGGCGTGTGGAATGGTAATGAAGATATGGTGGAACAGGGATGGAGCATTGTGAAATGAAGATGGGGAGATTGTGGAATGGCAGTACAGAAATTGTGGAATTGTGAGGGAGGGACAATGAAATGGTGATGGAAAGATTATGGAATGGTGATTAGGAGATTATGGAATGATGATCAAGAGATTGTGGAATGGTGATAGAGAGATTATGGAATGATGAAGGAGGGATTATGGAATGGTGATGGAGAGATTATGGAATGATAATTGAGAGATTGTGGAATGGTGATTAAGAGATTATGGAATAATGAAGGAGAGATTATGGAATGGTGATGGAGAGATTCTGAAATGGTGATGGAGAGATTAAGGAATAATGATGAAGAAATCATGGAATGATGATGGAGAGCTTACAAAATAGTGATGGAGAGATTCTGAAATGGTGAGACATTGTGCAATGTCATTCTTCACTGCACGATCTGCTTGGGTTAGGAATATTTGAAAACGGTATTGAAATCTTCAGGAAAAAGTGGATCGCACTGACTTGTAGACACGTGCGTTGTATTTCTTCTCAGCGGGGAAGCCGAACATGCCGCAGATCACTCTGCTGTTCATGGGACTCCAATCCTCATCGCAGATCTGCTTCCATTTGCCACCGTCTTTGACCTCGACGTAGCCCTCAGTGACAGGGATTCGCTTCCTGTAGGTAGATAGAACTGGCTTGATGCGTACATCCTCCACCTGGATCGTCATATGCTGAAAAGAGAATGATAAAACTGCTAAAATTGCCAATAATAAATTATAAATAACCCTGGCCAGTAGCCATATCCATCTGCCATCATGCGCACAGTAACCCACTAGCATTAACGTTTGGATACAATAACTCTGAATACTTCAATACAATTCAGAGAAATGCATTTATCAGTGAAGTTATTTTCCTTTTCCCAACAGAACAAAATTGCTCCACTTAATGTCAGTGTTGTGAATTACAACTAGAAAATTCCTGTTACTGCAGTTTATTGTAGAATATTTGGATTCATTATGTTGAAAGAAGCCACTGGTAGCAGCACTCCTCCTCATCTGAGACAATGCCAACAATGTGAACCACTTAGCAGATTACATTTCATAGCAATGCACGTTAGGAATGTGAGCAGCTAGAACATAGAGGGGAGGAGGAAAGGTCTGGAGGCTAATACTAGTTTTACAGCTCAGTGAGATTAAATATGTTGAAATGTAAATAGCAACGTGTCACTTTTTAAACTCCTCTTTAAAATACAATGTTTGGCATCTGATTCCTACTCAGATTCTCAAGTACTCAACTGCTAACCAAGATATCCATCAATGCTAACATAGCCTATGATGCTAAATGTGACACGTCGACTCCCTATATCATGAGTGAGGAAGAACTGTGTTTGATAGCCAAACCCACACTACGCAATAAAAATCCCTTGTCTTAGCTCAAACTGAAACACCTAAGAAAAATAGGATACAAATGGCAAAAAACAAAACGAAACAAAACAACATAACAATGCTGGCTAGCATCATGTCTAGGCGATATAGACTACTCATTTTTAACAACACTGTGACAAAAGTACTACACCATAGACAATAAAATTAGCACAGCTGTGTTAAACAGAAACGTCACTACAGCTCGCTAGGACACCTGTATATGTTGTTAGATGCTCGGTGTTGAGTTAAACTGAAAAAAATAGATGCTAACTTGACGCTAACAAAGAATAAAAGCTAATAAAGCAGGCTAACAACAGTATTTGTTGTTATACTTCTAAACTACTCATTTATAAGAAAAAAAAAACATGCTGTTTTGGCATATTATACAGGAAAGCAGTTAAGAATTTTGACTTGACTGAAAATGATGTTAAGCGCACGTCGGTATGAGAAGGTCAGTAAGTTTATCTACATTCCTTTGTCTGTGGCTGTGTTTGAGAAATTTGGGAGACTCCTCAATTAGCTGTGCTCCGCAAAGAAAAAAAAAAAATGCCTTAAGCCTCCCACAGCTTGACCTCGACTTCATGCACACACACACACACACCACCTACACGCCCATTTGGAACGAATATAATGGCTTTCATGAAGCTCAGCAAAGTTTTTCCTTACCACAGAAGCTGAAATGAACATGTCACACTCTACGGAGAGAGACAGCGAACGGAAAGCAAAATAATCTCAAATCCAAAGCTGTAAGGAAACTGTTTATTAAATCTGGTTTACCATAAGACACATTAATATGTTTTATACCGCAGTGATGTTGAGTTCGTTTTCGATAATTGCAGCTCTGACAGTAGTGAAGCTGCAAATCACAGGTTTAAATGGATGCACTCGTTCTAATGTGTTATCGTTTCTATGGTAACAACTTACACAGGGACTTGTACGCTGGATGTCCAACGTAATTCAAGTCTGAATATAAGCGAATAAAAAACATGTTGATATTTAACTAAGAAACATGAGATGTGTCAGCACTTTACAACACTGTAACCCTGAAGTGTTTTATTCCATACACAAAGCGCAGGGTTTTTCAGAAGGATCCTAATATCAGGATCATACATGATTCATTACTTACAATTATAATAATTAAAATAATAATTATAAGAAACTGTATTTGAAAATTCACTTTTTTGGCATTATGATACTATAAATCCTAAAAGGTTTCACTTGGTACTTCAGGTAACTATACAATTACCTGTGTTAAGACTACAGTTAATCATTAAAAAGCTATATATACATTTTGGTTAACTTGGAAACATGCGTCTTGAAGGCTTGTGATCCACCACAATACTCCGAGACTTCTCAGCAGGAACATCTGAGATTGATTAGCTCACGGTGCAATTCGCTACAGCATCCAGTGGGTGAGTAATGCTGTGTGTAACTAGACGTCTGTGATATTACTAGTTAATTAGCAAACATGGCTCAAAATCAATATTGCTGTTTCAATCAAAAGTTGAATATCTGTAATTTAAATTTTATTTAAGTAAGACACCTCAGAAGGGTTTTTTTTTATTTTTATTTTTTTTTGCAAGGCATCTCTCATCCCAGAGCTATATTTTTGTCTGGCACATGAGGCAAGTTTCTCCAAAAAAAAAAAAATCTAAATTTGACTCTGTGGTCAACAACCAAGGGGTAAAATATAGGATCTGTTTTAGTGCAGTAGAATGAAACTGAGCACATGTCTCCCTCACACTGCTGTTTTTAGTAAAACTTCCATATTAGCTTCCATGTAATACACATTTACATGGTGTATTGTTTATCCATCCATCCATCCATCCATCCATCCATCCATCCATCCAAAAAAGCACAAAGAAAGGCTACAAATGGACGAAAGAACAAATACATAAATTGTACGGTAGAAATGTTTTCAGTAATTCATTGTTTTTAGTCTTGACAGTTATATTTTTAGGTGACTGAAAAACGGGACTGGACAGCATGGGTGGGTAAGATAATAAATTTTTTTTTATGTGTCTACCCTTGGACTCAAATTGAGTATAGATAAGGTACAGAGAGGCTCTAGATGTCAAACACTGTACCGTAGTGTACTAGTGTGTGGCTAGTCTCAATAGGGTCTCAAACACACACATGCACAGACTCATCGGGTGCTATTTGCTGCTCGATTTCCTGTCGTTTTCAAGCTCACATTAAAACAACATGTACCTCCAGAAACAAGGAGGCAGCATCAATGTAAATTTCCTAAACACATGTATCTTGTTTCCACAGATAGAGATGTGTGTATATGTGTGTGCCAGGAGGTTGTTCAACAGCTGGAAGATCGATTTGTAAGAACATGTCGGTCTTTTTTTTTTTTCTTTTAAAAGGAAATAAAGCCCCCTTAGGCCCATCAAACTGGAGAAGGAGACAGAGGCACAAGCGGTGAACCTGTTTCCTCAGCAAGCCAAAAAAAACCCAGCAGTGGAACGAAAGAGTGAAAAAAAAGAAGGGTCTGATGGAACGCATGTGTATGTCCAGTCGTAAGAGAGTGAGAGAGGGAGACACAAAGACAGACAGACAAAAAACAGAGACAGTGTAGAGGCTGTGATTCTCATTCTGCACTTCCCATACTTTATATTCCTAAAAAGCAACATGATCTCCAGCAAAGTTTGTAAAAATTGGGTGGCGATCTTGTATCAATGTCATGAAAAAAGCTATGAGAGAGTGGTGCAGAGCAGTGTTGTCAGCTCTTTTCACTGTAATACTGAAGTAATATGGTGTTGGACTATGCTTCCCATCAGCCACACTCGATCATCTCATATGACAGTACACCTGTTTCAGGTTTTGGTTAATGAGCACCACTATTTAAGTCATGATTGTACAGCACACTTTGTTGTTCGTTAGTCTCTGTCTACCCCTTGTGAACCTTGTTCATGATTGAACTTGTATAGTTCATGTTGCATAGATTTTGCATTGTCTGTGTTTCACTGTTAATAAACATTCCACACTTGCAACCACTTTCACCTCCCTTATGTGACAGAGAGAATGTACTGACTCTGAATTTTTGCCAGTGAAGTCGAGCAAAGGGAGCTGGAATGGATCGAGGCCAGGAGGAAACTACTCTCCGCATTGAGTTGTGAAGGGTCACAACCGGTGTATTGTGGCCTTACAAAAGCACTCACACCAGAGGCCGACGAGGTGACCTCCATAGACAAGCTCATGCTAGAGACGGACAGGACAGCCAGAGGATGAAAAAGGTGGCCTCGCAAGCCGCAGGCAAGGGTCCTTGTGTCCAGTCTGCTTCGACCCCAGACTCTGATGAGGATAACATTGCCCTCCCACCCTGCCCCGCTGGTGACATCACTGTGCCACCCCACCTCCCTGAGGATGTCGCGCTGCTCTCCTGCCCTGCTGGTGACGTCTCTCAACCACTTCACCCTGCTGAGGGAGTTGCTCTGCCTCCCTGCTTGGCCAGAGACTTTGCTCTGCATGTCTGCTCCATTGGAGACAGTGCTCCCCCACAACACAAGGCATTAGAGGGGGGTTTGTTTTGGTACCACCAAATATGCCGTTGGACTGTTTCCCATCAGCCATGCTGCCGCACTTGATCACCTCACATGACTGTGCACCCGTTTCAAATTTTGTTTAATGAGCACCACTATTTAAGTAACAATTGTATAGCACGCTTTGTCGTTCATTAATCTCTGTGTACTCGATGATCAAGTTACGATCTTACCTAGATCATTTTGCTTAGTCTTTGTAATGTCTTTCCCTGTTTATAAACATTCCTCACTTGCATCCGCCTTCACTCACGCAACTCACTCAGGCTTTACACACTGGTGGTGAGTAACTGAACCTGCCGTCTCAACTGTTATAAACAGCAAGCTGGAGAGCCATGTAAAGTGCAAACAGACTGCTCAAAAGGTCATTTCACTTGTTTCTAGGTTCTAGGACTATAAAAAGTTGACTTTTTCTAAAACCAGATGAAGGAAGACTTACTAACCTTAGCCCTTTCCTTAACTACATCCCTTACCTTAACCTTTCTGCCAATATTCACAAATCTGCCATTATAATATTAGGGGAAAAGGTAAATTTTCTAGGTTCATGTTTTTGTTTGCTCAGTTGGGGGAACCCGTGAAGATTTTATGCACAAGAGTTTCCAATACAAAACAGGTTCCAGGTAAAAAGGAACTAGAAAGCTAGAAGCTAGCTTTTTAGAAAGCTAGAACCATCCAAAGAAGCCTTAGGGCACCATTTTCTCTGAGAGTGGAGCTCCCAAGGTTTCTAGAACTAAGCTAGTTCACCCTTGTCCGTCAAGCTAATTTACAAATAAAAATGATGACTTAAACATTTTAGCTGAAATGGGAGCCTGTATAAGGTCTAGATCCCACATTGGACCTTTTGACCACTTATCTTATCTGGAATGTCTACCCTGTTTTGAAGCGTGAGACAGTGAAAGGCATGTTGAGTGTCATCTCATGAGAGCTGAATGATGTTATTTCAAAACATTATGCTTTACATGCCCTAGCGTAATGAATAAGTTGAACATCTTGAGGAATACAGATTTTGAAGTGACCATGGAAATGCCACCAGGCTTGCTCATTAGGGATATATATATATAGATGAATGTACAAGTTTATATTCAGAATTTATATACTTTTGTGAAGCTGCTTTGAGACAATGTCTGTTGTTAAAAGCGCTATACAAATAAAATTGAATTGAATTGAATTGAAATGGTGATTAGTGACATGACGTGGTTGCAAACATGCTCTCTATAGACCTTGAGTGCTAATTCTGAATAAAGTCTGCCCTTAGGCTCCCAACATGTGGTATGAATAAATGATACTTAGAATTTCTTCAAGATTATGAGAACTACACTGGAAACTGGTAAAATGGTCTTGAAACTAATCGGGATAACTATATAAAAACTTATATATAAAAACTTCAAGCACTTCAAGATCCTCCAAGCACCCGGTTGCAAGAGATCTTATCAAATTTTCCTAGAAATGTTACAGCAAGCATTAACATGTTTTTATAACTCGCTAGCAGAGCTCTTATATCTACTTCTATTTAAAACAAACAGAGGTATTTAAATGGGTGGTAGCATTCTGTTTGTGCTAATGGATCACATGGTAGGTCTGGAAGCACTCTCCTATAAATTTTGGCACCACCAGGAACACTCATTGACCATTATCACTTTCTAATAATAGATAGCTTCAGAGATGCTATTTCAGGCAGAATTACCCAGGCCTGGCAACTAGGTTTAGCGCGCAATTAAAAAAAAATAAATAAATAAATGGAGAGCAAAACTGTCATTCTGGAAATATAATAAACAATATAACAACATGACAATGTCAGTGTCTGAGCACATAGTAAGCTTTCTCATGCTTTTGTGCTGAGTAGAAAAAATGTAAGTGGAAGAATGAAAAAGAGCTCAAAGAGAATAAAACAGGAGTCATGTGTGGTTTCACATTTTGGAGGCTGTATTTAGGGCTTCATTGGGGCAAGCTCAAGAAGTTGCACATGTGGTTTTTGTATGAGAGACAGACAGAGAGAGAAGGGGGAGGGAGGAAAGAGAGAGATGATGTCATGATACTTAAGGAACACATGACATATAGACTGCTGCAGGCAGTCCATTTGAGATGACATTGTAATGTATTGACTCAAACCCCAAGGGCATATGCATGACCTTTAACCTTGGAAAGATTAAAAGAAAGGCTCTGTAGCTTGCTGTTTGCACTCAGCTCGGTTAGGCAGCGGTATTAGCATTTGTTTGAGCAGAATGTTTAAGCAGATGAGGCGAGAGAGCTGGATGGACTAATAGATTAAAGTGCCGCCGCATCATTCTCTTTAGATAGAGATGAAGTGTGGGTAAATCCCACTGCACCATTATTGGTAGGCTGTGCAATACAGGAAACCATTAGCCAAAGGGAAAATAGCCCAACACGTCAGCTGCAGAATTTCATTACAGTCTAAATGTTGGACACCAGTGAAAACCACATGTTAATTATAAAGCAAGGCATTCCTTCAGGAAGTACTCCTCATTTCCTGGTTGTGCTTCAGTGCAAGCACTGTACCATGAGAAATGTTCAGAGTCCAAGATGCACACCAAGACTGCATAAAAAAAATCCAAGACCTGATTTAACCTGAATCCAGGTTAGTTAATTTGGTCTCATATATTCTGTGAAGTTTAAAAGAGTTGTGCGGAAGACCACCGCTGTGCAAAACCAGACAAACATACAGCTGTGAGTTCCAAGCTCACCTCCGGGGCATTTTTTAAACAACCCTCTCCGTGTAGTACCACACTGATCCGAGATCAGACGGGTTCAGTCACATGCTCACATCCAGAGCGATTTCAAAGGTGAAAAACTGATCCAGTGTCCTCTGAAACAGTTCGTTAAATACGACTCAGGGTTACACGGGGGAGTTGGGGAACATATGAGTCATTGTTTGGAATAGAACAACAGGATCTGCAGTGATTCTCCAGCTGCTGTAACACTGTCTCTGAGCTGCAGATAAAAGCGGGGATTTGATTTAAATAAATTTTCTCTATAATAAGGCTAATAAGTTCTGTGAGGTGTGAGGATATCTTCTGAAATGGGATCAATTGTATGCAGAAAATCTGCTGTTTTATGATGTATTTGGTATTTCCGGTTCATTGCTGTGTAAACTGGAGGTAAACAATGCAAGAGAGCCAAGAAAGAAGTGGGCAGATTGTATAAACTCAGTCTATACAGTCTAACGAGCTTTCACTGAATGTAGTCTGTCCTTCAACAAGTTAGACTACGTCAATAAATCTCACCAGCCCAAAAACCTACCTTTTGCCATGGTTATTCGTATTTTACTTTGTTACTCTACTAATGTCTGTTTAGAAGCATTTGTACTTGAATTTTTTTTCACCCTACATTTTACATCACATCCTGTGACTTTTGAAGCATCGAATCAAAATTTCATAACAAATATAAACATTAACTGATGCTACGGCAATAACGAGAGCTAATACCCTTCGCTGTAAGCTATCTGCTGTTACATACACAGTATATTTATCACAGCGATCTATTAGCTTTCTGATCGTTTGTATCATTAGTTATTTTCTTGCTAGCTAGCATTTAAAAATTAGCAAGAAAACTGTTGTTAGTTAGCCTTAGCTAAAGTGCTTCTTACATTCTTTTGGCCCTAGTTGAGCGAGGTACTAGTTTCCCATCAGTAACTTACTGTATCTTATTCTTTAGTTACTCGTTCTCCTACATTTACGTTCATATTTTAAGTAAATTTCAAATGACTCCTAAGCTGTCCTTTTACCAGAGGATTTATGCATGTGTGCAGCACAGTGTAGTAACAGTTAGCCAGCAAGGAAGCACACTTTGCCAAAGCCCTTCTCCACACAAACACAGACTAGCTCAGTAATCAGTACTGCATAATGCTACGCGAGAAATGTCGAAACAGATTCACACAAACTCCAGATCACAACGAATGGCCCGAGTTAGTGGTTTGGACACAATCTAAACTCTGGATGGGGAAATATTTCCATTGCACACGGAAGAATCCACACTGGGACACAATGTCAATCCTGTCCTTAGGTAATAAATAAGGAGCAATGCTAACATGCCATGAATGTTTATCAGTTATGATTTCTCTAGGACTTGTACAAAGCTACTTTTGAGAAATAACATTCTAAAATACTTAATGAGGTAGCATGAATGCTATGTGATAGTATCACTAATGAGTCATCTCTCGCTGCTAATTACAAGATGCTAATCCTGTTTCTTTTTATATGTGGTCAACATTTCTGTCGTTATGGCTGACCTTGCTGCCTCTTAACCACCGTTACGTGTTCTCTGTTGCCAGATGGGGAAAAAAAATTACTCTTTTTTTTTTTCTCTTTGGCTCAGTTGGCAGCTGCTGAAGCAAATCTGACTAGATGAAGTCTGAAGACCAGATGTCCAGACAGCTGAAGCCATGTATGCTTCATTTGTAATTTCTCTGGAGTCTATTCTGGAGTAAAAACAAACAAAAACAAACACACAAAAAAAACCCAATCTTGCATTCTGTTTCTACTCTTTGCTTTCTTTTTAACCATGACTTATAAATCAGTAATGATATACTGGCGGTAATAAGGACCAATTGGCAATCCGCGACGAATTCATACATTTTCTGCAGAAATAAAAATCCAATGCTAGCTCCTCTAGCGAATACTTTCCAGATCAACGACGACAATGTGCTTCTTAGAAAGCTGAAATAGCAGAATTACAGCCTAAAACCTTGACATGCCCAACAAGTCAGAATGAAACTACGTCATCCAGCAAACATTGACCAAAAAAGGCTTCATTCTTCAAGAAAGGAACCACAGTCACTGCAACTAATTGCAAAGGTCAGATAAAAAAAAAATATGTCATATAATAATTGGTACACTGTTCAACTCTGTTCAAAGAAGGTCATTAGTTTGCCCAGCCCTATTTAAAACATAATTAATAGTGTAGTCATGAACTCTGGTGTAAAACTGCAGTGTACATGGCTTCGTCATTATCTCATGGTGGTAACACAGTGGTCAACGATCTCGGCTGTGACCGAAGGGTTATGGTCTTGATTTAGCCTCCTAAAGTTCTACTAATGCTAAGCTTATAAGCCTGGGAACGCAGAGCAAATGTTGCCTCA
Organism: Notoglanidium maculatum; assembly: GCA_030068355.1. Classification (NCBI taxonomy): domain Eukaryota; kingdom Metazoa; phylum Chordata; class Actinopteri; order Siluriformes; family Auchenoglanididae; genus Notoglanidium; species Notoglanidium maculatum. The sequence goes on from JAQQZX010192132.1 coordinate 13,075, forward strand.
CAAGTGCCTCCAAACAAAGACTCCAAAGACTTACAACTATGTTGCTGATGACTGGATGGAGGAACCTGAATCCCGGGATCCTCTTGTCACTGCAAAGGACTCCGACGTCTTCTGAGTGTTTGCAGTCGGACACACCAATGCCGTTAGACTTGCACTGTGCCAGTGTGCTCTCTTTCCCTGTGCATTGGATGTTATCAAACCAGATGCGGCCTGAAAAACCAGGAGAAACCAGTCTGAACTCTTTCCTACGTATGGAGTGCCTTAACAGAGTAACATGACCAATACCAGGTCAAATTAGCCTGAAGACTAATTCTTGAACTGGTACTGGCTTTCATTAACTAATGTGCACAAATGCTAACAAGATTAGTGTTTCTATGTGAATTAAGGGCATAGCTAAAGTCACATCAAACATGTCAATCTCACCAACATTATTTCTAATACTCTCAATGCCCAGTACCTTTTGGTAGCCCTCTAGTCATGAGCTACGACAGCATACCTTCTCCTTTCCCATATTTGGCCGAAGGCGACCAGGAAATGGCCTTGGAATAGCCGAGCTCTCTGCACACCACTTCAGCGGCATGGTGGTTGAAGTCGTCATCGCAAACGGTCCCCCACTGGCCGTCGTAATAAACCTCGACACGTCCCTCATTGTGTTTTCGTTTCTCTCCAGCTAAACGTAACTGGATCCTGGGCACATCAGTGGGAACCTGAGGAAGGGTGTAGTGATCCTGCTCAGGCTCGGGGTAGCCATAAGGGTAAACCAGATACTCATACTGGGCTTGGCACAGGCTCCATATGCATGCTAACACTGGCAGGTGGTACTGGAGAGACCAGGGTGCCAGCATTGTGGTGTAAGTCCTACAAGTCTGAAAATTAACACAGGGTTAGAAAAAGGTGTAGTAATGTAATTGTACCAAGGAAGGGTCCAACATTTCCCAAAATACAACCTATTCATTACATAAGGAATAACACACTTGAGCATGAGCTGTAACTTGAAAATAATCAACAACGGACACAAGTCGGAGTTACTGTTACCACCCCAAAGTTGATTATTTTCCTATAACAGCATTGTGGTATATAGCTCGTTATTACGTAATTAAGTATGCTTTTTGCTTTCTAGTAATCAAGCAGGACAGAAATGAGGCAAGGCAGTTGTAGCTCATCATGTTCAAATCCTAGGACTGTCAGAATTCCAGTGAGCAACATTGTTAACCTTCAGCTGTAGCAGATTAGATTCTGTCTGATTCGCTCTGGAAAGGAAAGTCACTTTAGATAAAAGTCTTCTCATTTGAAATGCCAAAGTTTCGAATAGCAAGAAAAACACACAAAGGAACGTCAAGAATGTCCTTTTTTTAACTCCATAGCTCTTTATCATGTGACAAAACGGGGGGGGAGATGTGATTAGGTTCTTCGCTTAGGTGTTCCCTGAAAATTTCCACATCAAGATAAAAACCGAACCCTTTCCAAAAACCCTTATACACACAGTGTGTCAGAACTGTTTTGATGCATCCATAAAGTAACTACATATTACATCTCCAAAAGTGTTGTCAGACATTTGTCAACAGCCAAGAGCTTCACGCAGCTCAAATGCAGATGTGGCAGACACAAACCTCAAGAACCCCTGAGGAATTACTCACACTTTCCGTCTCTACACCGTAGGGCTTTGCTCAGGCAGAGCACAGCGTGGCAGTTATTACACAAGGCTTTAAAAATGTACACGTTACAACATGGTTGGAAAAGAAAACCAGAAACCATACCATGGTCTGTAGCTCAGCTTTCTGCAGTTAGTGCATATGTGGAGTGTTTTCAAAAACCCTGATGTATGAGGTGATGCTTGCACTGAACCATCCCTTGACACATGGGTGGATTACACAGACACTGTTTGAGCCATCATTGCACAGAATCTGAAAAATGTTTCTGATTCATTAGCGAAGGAAACAGCTGGAAAAGGCATTAGTGGTAATTCTGAGATCTTGAAAAAAAGAAGAACATAAATACCTTGTAAGGATCACCACACACACACGCGCACACACACAAAAGATAAAAACATTTGCTGATGTTAATATGAGCACTGTTACTTAACCATTCTAGCCCTCATTCTCACCCAACTAGCTTAGCAATGTTGGCAGTTGTAATACATTTTGTGTCACAGGCTTTCCAGATGTTCTTGTATTTCCAACATCCTAAATGTCATAGCGTTAAGAGTACAGAAAAACAACTACGTTACATTTATGCATCATGTGACGCAACACTGGAGCTGTTACATTTCACACTCGGTCTATATATGCCTGTCTCATTTGCACATTTTTGCCCCTAGCCACTAAGGAGGATTCCAGAACCACCACAGAGGTCAAGGGTCATAAAAGCACAAACAGCTCATTCAGACAAACTATCACTACTAAGCACATTAAGAAACGTGATCTTATTTAACAAAGAAATAAAAATGTGTAATTGTTGACATGGTGACATTTTGGATGGAGACGTTTATTTCATCCTTATGGGAGGAGTCTCCACTGTCAGCACTTTGTAATAGTAAGTACGTAAGTAAGTATTCAGGACGGACTACACACTACAGGCTACTTCACTGATTAAAGAACGACGCATCGCACTTTTTATCCATTTGAAGCATTCACTAGACACGTTAGTTTCTGTTATCACTTATGCTATAGAAGCTACAAGCAGGCATTCCATGACCTCATCCTTAGACTTTCCCATGGTGGAAAACTTACAAGAACAGCTTTACTTCTAATTATTGAATAGCACTGACACTGGAGACTCCTTCCAAAAAAGATAACAGGAGTGCATTTGTGTCTGGTCAAGGGACATTTAACGTTAAACTTTAACATTTAACTTTAACTTTATTATCATCATAATATTGTCACACTTTACAAACAGAAAGCTGCAATATGCAAATAAATAATTATAATAGAACAGCAAAGTGAATGATGGCAACCAAAGGGTCAAAATAATGTTTTTTTTAACATATCAAAAGGCATGTCATAGGATCACAGTATAATCAGAAGATGACATTTGCAGCCACATCCTTCAGTCCTGATCCTTCTCTCTTCCGATGAAATCATACACATTAATTATCCTTTTGGTCCTGTAGATTAAATAACTTTTCCTCCATGCACTTTTGCATCAAACATGCACACAAACTTACACAGTGATTAAACAAAACCTGAAGGATAAATAACATTTTATTATCTACTCAATAAAAATGCTGAAGTGAAGCAATTCACTTTGTTGAACTTACCCTTTTGTGTCCGATGTGGCTTCAGTCTCCTCTCATCTGTTTCCCAAAACTCCTTCAACTTTTGTCTGCAGTCCAGCCTTGAGTCCTGGGGTTGCCAGATTGAAACCGGTTTTCTATACCGCCTTTTGGGCCTTCAAGTTCATGACACTGAAGTGTGTAGCATAAAGCCATATGAGTAACACTAAACAAGATGATACAAAAAACCCCGCAAACTTCTCTGAATCTTCTCTGAGTCAGATTATTAGACAATGATAATCTAACAATAGACTTGCGATTAAAGAAAACTATGTACTGCAAATCAGCGTCTAAAAACAGGCTCACGTAGACAAAAAAGTGAACTTGAAGTAATGAAGATACTGTTTCTCTCCATTAACATATTTCCTTTCAATTTTGCCATCATTGCTCTTGTATTTATAGCTGACCCGTGTGTTTGGCGGCTTTTTAGATGAGCATCGTTGCAGTAATTCAGAAATTTCTCACACTGACATCTTTGGTCACAAAATCTTATAAGATCTTACAGGCTAAGCACTGATCTCAACTTATGACCAAAGAATTCTTTGACGATGTGTGATATTTGTCTGCGACAGCAAGATCAGGTAAAAGTCTGTACAGTGTAATGATGTGGATGTTCACCGATTGTTTTTTTCTTATTAACTTTAAGGAAGAGCAAAAAAGACAGGCTGGAGTGGGAACATCTGTTTGTAGCTACTATAATGTAAGCAATAACAGGAACTAGCTTGCTTGGAGGATGTTCCATAACATTAAATGTAACAACAAATGGATACAAAAAGTACGACATATTGTGTACCAATAATTAAAAGAAACATGATTGTTGGAAAATTGCTTTGGCATAATAGGAATAACATGCAGTTGTAGGAAAATTAGCGACTTTGAGGAGGTAACAATAACTCCGCGTAATGTTTTTTTCTTGCTTAATAAATGGCATTAATATATTAATTGAATACGTTTATTATGTTTATTGTTAATAAACTAATGGATCATAAGCTAATAAACCATGAACTGAATATCTAAACCTGATGCTGAATTAGATTTCATCTAACCCAAAATCAGAATTTTCTAATAGAACATGATGATGTCATAATAGGGATTGAGCTCAATCTGGCAACCCCAGAGAGTCACGCCTCCCTGTTCAGCGCAGAAATCCCGCTGGGATGCTCTGTCGGTAGCCTACCTCCCTGAAATTCCAATAAGCGGCGTGGAAACGTGGAAAACGTGCGGCGTGAAGTGCCAGATAAAAACACCCGTGCTTTAAAAAAAAAAAAAAAGAAAAGAAAAGAAAAAGTTTAGACGGTGCGCGTGCAGCTGGCGGGTGCGCACGTGCTTGCTCTAAATCAGAGACATGTGCGGGTCAGGATGGAGGGGAGGTTCTCCAAGCACCAGGGTTTGGGAACTCGTGCGCTATAGAACATCATCAGCTTGTCTTTCCAATGACTGCACGGAGGCACGCGCACCAAAGCAGTGAACGTCCACACGAGCGCGTGCTGCCACCGCGTGGATGATTACGTAATAATAATAATTAACTGAGTCATTACTCTTACTATTCAACTCTGTCTTAGATGAGGTCGTTTAACCTTTTCCTGAAAGGAAAATAAAAAATGTAAATCACTCGAGACTAGCATACCGGTTAATATACATTAACAACATTAAATACAAATATTAATTTGGTTTTAACAGACATGTCTGGTTGTTTTCACTGACCCACAATGCAACTCGCCTGTAACTATGCGGCCATTTTGTTTCCTAGCTAAAATACCTGACGCATAGGTCCTGCCATGCCGGAAATGTAATTGAAATTGAACGGAAATGTTTCATTTAATTCCTTAAAAAAAAAAATCTGCTTAATTTGTTAAAGCACAACATAAAATACTTAAAACGGTGCTGGTAAAATACTTAAAATGTTCTACATTTACATCATTTGGCAGACACCCTTATCCAGAGCAACTTACATACATCTTATTTTATACAAGTGAGCAGTGAAGG
>JAQQZX010192142.1:0-18331 GCA_030068355.1 Notoglanidium maculatum
ATATATAGATTGATTGCACAATCTTATTCGAAAAATCTATCTTCTTGATTGCACTATCAAGTTTTCTGTGATAAACTCAGAACACATACAGTTTTACTGCTTTATATGTTCTTTACGTGCTTTTTACAGTTATACAATTATAAAGAATATTATACTATTAAAACTGATAACAACTCTGAATACAGTGATTGTGTAACACCAGTACATTGTTTCCTCAATAGATAGAGACTTCCAGATATTTTGTTCTGGTACAAAGAGGATGAATAATTAACATTTTTGCTAACAAAATTAGATAATTCCAAATGCATAGCCAGCACCATTGAGCTGACAGTAGGATTGCAAAATATTAGATGACTGGTATTTAAAGTGCTTATTGGAAATGAGACTACATCTGATTAATTATTATTAATCAGCGATTAAATGTACTTTGTTTAACAGAAACTTGGATTTTACCAAATGAGTATGCAGAATTAAACAAAGCTAACCTTCCTTGAAACAGTTATAAACACTGCCATAATCTAAATGGTGGAGGAGGTGGTTTATATAACTGTTACTGGTATTTAAAATGATATTGTAGGGTTAGGGTGTTGCACATAAATCTGAATATGAATTTAATTCATTTGAAGTATTTTTTATTAACAAATATAACTTAATGAAACTTAAATTAGAGTACTCAATTGTTTCCACTAATTAGTATTCACAGGCCACCAGAGCTTTTTTATGATTTTCTATAGGAATGTGCAGACTTTGTCTTGATCACTATCTCATTTCATTTAAATGTGCCTTAGTCATAACGTCACCATGCTACTGCATCAAGTGTACAATTAACTCAGGTACTGCATACAGTTTTATTGAAATTTTACTACTGTAAATGAGATTTTTTATGTAAAAGCAAATCCGGAATATTAACTTAAGATCTAGCAATTTGATTACCTATGTACAGAACAATGTAAGGTCATCAGAATACAGATGTGGGACACTAGTGACTTATATTCTGGGGTAACCAAAAAGTGGATGGCCCCCTTTTGAGTCAGGTTATCCTTAAGGTTTTTTCCTCATGTTGTCTCAGGGAGTTTTTACTTGCCACTGTCGCCATTACCTGTTTTGTGACAATGTCCAAAAAAAATAAATTATTTTCACACTTGTCTCTATACCATGTCCATTTTTCAAAACTCTTCACACAGTGTGCTTTACAAACACACACCTAAGCACATCAGTTAACCTTTGGTGACACAGCTATTGTGACACCAAGAAAAAAAAATTTAATCTGTTGTTTTGCCTGTCACAATACAGTAGTTACCACTACTTGGTGTGGTAAATTTAACTGTAGTTGCATTCTTGGGTCATTTTCTCTCACTGATAGCCCGTGACGTACATATACATCAGTGAGAGTGGAAAAATCTCTTCAGCAAAGACTAGATCTATATTATGCCTATATACATACACATTTCAATGTAAATATGACCACTTTTGTATAGATGGTAACAAGGCTGTTACCATCAAAAATCTAAATAAACTTTTTAATAAAATAACTCTGTATAATATAATATCAGCAAAATCTGTCTTATTTAAAGTGTATAGTTTATTTTTCAAAATCCAACATATTTCCATCTAGAGTGATAGAAATGTTGTTAGGTTTTGAAATGAGTATGTAAATATCTACAAAATTTGCTGTAGTTGTACAGAATTTGTCTGGTGGTAAACATTGGCTGACAAGGGTATTCATGAATTTACATAGTCTACTGATATGGTGAAAGTGTTTTGAAAACATGGACATGGTATTGGGACAAGTGTGAAAAAGACTGTAAAAGCACTCTATAATTAAAACTGAATTGAATTGAATGAAATGCATGCTAAATAGCAGGCAAGGTGATTCACATTTTTAGTATATCTGTAAAATTTTGAAATTTTACACATCTGCAAAGTTCAAAGTGTCTTAGCTGAACAAGAACGTGACTGATTCAGAATACTACAGTGCCCCAAAAAGTGATTTCTCCTGTTTCTACTCTTTCTGCAAAAGTTTTTGTTAAACTTTTTCATCATATCTTCAAAGAAAATTTAATATATACTAAAGACAACGTGAGTAAACACAAAACACAGTTTTAAATGCTTATTTCATTTATTAAAGGAAAAAAGTTGTCCAACAGCAACTGCTCTGTTTGAAAAAGTAACTGCCCCCTTTGTTACTGAATCAAATGATTTCTCAAGTGTAACTGATAGTTGGGATCAATTAGATTAGGCACTAATCTAAACAAAATAAACTTCATGTTAAAGGTATAATTAATTTTCTGGCTACGTAACTGTATATTTGAACAAAGAACACACAGTTACAGTAAAGTTAGAGTTATTTGTAATTGCATTATCTGGTTTCACCCAAATGAAGATGGTTTACCTTTTGAGTCTGATTACTCTCAAGGTTTCTTCCTCATGCTGTTTCAGGGAGTTTTTTGCCCATTAGGGATGTATTTATAAATTCATATGTTTAAAATTTATAACTAGAATTTACATATTTCTGTAAAGCTGCTTTATGACAATGTCCATTGTTAAAACTGCTATACAAATAAAATAAAACTGTATTGAATAGAAGGAGCAGTGAGTTATGCTCTCTGCCAAAAAATACTAAAGTAGAATGTCTGGCTATCAGTCAGTGATCTGAAGCTCAAGCAAAATTGAGTTATGCAGCAAGACAAAAATCCAAAGGAAAAGAGACAGATCACCACTGAATGGCTCAAAAGAAACCAAATTAAGGTTTTGGAGTGACCTATTCACATTCCTGACTTCAATCCCATTCAGATGCTGTGGCAGGACCTTAAACAGGCAGTCCATGCTAGAAAGCCCTCCAATGTGGCTGAATTGAAGCAATTCTGCAAAGAAGAGTGGGTCAAAATTTCTCCATAGTATGTTGTCCAGTTAACGAAAGAGTTTGCTTGTAGTTGCTGCTGTTAAAGTTGATACAACCAGTTATGTTTAGGGGCAATTATTACCCCACAGGTGATATTGTTGAATAACCTTTTTCCTTCAATAAATAAAATGATTCGTTAAAAACAGTTTTTTGTGTTCCCTTATGCTCTCCTTGTCTAACATTTTACATGAACTGAAACGATTTAGTGTGACAAATATGCATAGTGTAGTAGTTTCTGTGTATGCAGCCCCGCCATTTTCCAGGAACAAGTGCCCCTCCCCGTCTGGAATCCCCGGGGATGACGTCGTCTGGGAATGCCAGCATCCTCGAAGATATGTCATCGCAACAAAGGCAGGGCTGCCTAACCCGGCACAGCTGGGGAGAGATGAAAAAGGAAGCGGCGGCACACTAGGGTGAGTGAAGTTGCTTGGACTAACCACTGAGACTTTTCTCGTGTGTTCTAATGTGGTGAATCTTGGACTTGACCAGCTGGTGAACCGTGGAGCCTACTTCCTGTTTTCTTGTGTGGTCGCCGCCTTCCCTCACGCAAAAGAAGAAGAATCCCCTGCACTACTTCCCAAGCACTGGCGACACATCCCTCCTCACGATACTGTTTGAGTTTCCCCAGTTTTCTTTAATTTTCTTTGTTAAAATAAATCACGAACTCACTTATTCACTGCATATCCCGTCTCAGGCGTGGTCTTTGTCTTGTACTTGAGTGCTCGCTCACTACAATAGGAAATCTGGAAGGGGCTTTTTCACGGCTTTTTCACAAATACTTTGCTATGCAAATACAGGTGCAATCAACTTTGTAGATTATGATTTTAAATGAAGTGCACAGCATATATAGTGTATATAAAGTGTGCATTTTGTAAAGTTTCTGTGAAGTTTATACATCACTTACAACTGGAAAAAACAACCTGACTAAAGAGAGCAAAATTGGCCATGCTCTCAGGGAGCCATGCAATCACTAACCAATCATGGGTAGATGGCACTTTTCTCAGTCAAAATTTGGCTTCATAATCTTTTGCTTTAACAAAATTTTATGTCTCTTTAAACAGTCAAAAAGTGCAGTGCAAATAAATGTAAGCCTGGAGCTCTGTTAAATTCTGCCTGCCTCTCGAGCCTTCCTCCACAGCCTTACACACTGGTTTCTATAGCCTGCTTCTTCATTTACATTTTCTATCAAAACAATTTTTCTGTCTTTTTTTTCCCTTGATTTTTTTCTGGCTTAAAAGCAACTACTTGTGTTTAAATGTTAATAATTAATAATAATTTAAAAACATCTCTACATAAGAAAAATCTGGCAACCTCTAAGGTGAGAACTACCTGCAGGTGATTTCAGTAATCTAAATGTGCTTACAAAAAAAATGAACTTAAGTGGCTCCATAAGCCAGCACTGAATGCAAGTAAATATTAATATAACTTCTGACTTAGATCACCAACTCTGAATATGTGCTCCAGCATAAAAAACTGTCTAAGCATGACCTTGCTATCAACTCAAACATAACTTAAGGTGCATATAACAATAAAATTATATAATCAGTATTGAAAACAGTAAAGTTTCTTTAGGAAAAGGAAGAGTAAATGGTCACAACCTCTAGTTCAAGTATGCGAAACTCAAGCAGCTCATTCTGGTCTTTAGAGTCCTGGAGCTCTTGCTGCAGTCTGGCATTTTCATTTTCCACCTTGTCCATCTGGCAAAGAGCAACATTAAATGGTAGAACAGTGAACTAAAATACTTAAAACATCCTCGTAAGCTTCACTCTGATACGAGTTCATTTACACCAATGAGCCAACACATTAAGCAAAGTTTGCATAAGCTAAACTAAGATACAAATTTTGTGTTTAATTCAAAAGTTTGTTAAACTCTGATTTCTTTCATATTCATGTTTGCATGTTGATAATTGACCTGTAAATTATCGGGCCAATTATTATTATTAAATTGGATACGCTTGATTTGTATTTGGTGTTGACCACGAAACTCCATAAAAAGGCCAAATTCATAGATGGCTACTAAAAAATAAAAAAAACCTCTAAAGAAATTATTTTTGGAAATTATCAAAGCTGTGCCTTCCAGGCTAAAGAGGAGAGGGACCATCCGGTTTGTTATCAGTGCACAGTTCAAAAGCCAGCATCCGTGAAGATATGCGAGTGTTTTGGTGCACGTGGAATGGTTAGATTGCACATCTGGGAAGGTAATATTTATGCTGAACAATGTATACGGGTTCTGGAGCAACATATGCTACCATCCATACAATGTCTTTTTCAGGGAAGGCCTTGCTTGTTTCAGCAAGACAATGCCAAACTGTATTCTGCATGTATTCTTTACAATAGCATGAATCTGTAGTAGAAGAATCCAGGTGCTAAACTATCACCATTGAAAACATTTAGTGCATCATTAAATGAAAAATACAACAAAGGAGACCCCAAACCGTTGAGCAGCTGAAATCCTGTATCAGGTAAGAATGGGACAAAATTTCACTTTCAAAACTCCAGCAACTGGTCTCCTTAGTACCCAATGTGATGCAACACAGTGGTAAACATATCCCAACTTTTTTTTTAACATTTGATATATTGTCTTCGTTCAATTTTCAATTACATATGGATTTACATGATTTGCAAATCATTGCATTCTGTTTTTATTTACATTTTACACAGCATCCCAACTTTTTTGGTAATGGGGTTGTATGTAAACATTACAGTTTTTGCTTGGGTTTTTCTCTAGATGTATGAAATTTGTCCTAAATGATAACAAAATGACACCCATAAAAAAGTTAAATTATTTTTTAGAAACAGCACCCCTCTAGCATGCAGATGGACTGGAGGAAGTAACCAGAAAGCACCACGCTAGAATCTTTTGCCTACTTATTAGGTGGTCAGTGGACAGCTTGTGGATTGGCTAGACAGCAGTAATGAAATTTTGGCATGTTAAGAAACTGCCATAATTCATACTTGTATCTTGAGTGTCACAAGCTTGTAACATCAGTGTCACACAAAATTTGTCCCCCCATTTGTGAAGGGGTGTTGTTCCAAAAAATCTTTTTTGGCATTAAATTGATCCGCTATTTTTATACTGCAACATTTCATTTTAATCAAACTAGCCATATTTGTCTGAAAAATGGATTTGGTTTGATGCTGTCTTTTACATATATATTTAAATATATGTACAAGGGAGAGTCAAAAAGTAAAGGCAATTTTTTAATTTTCTGATAACCGGAACAAAGAGAAGGAGAAAAGAAAACCGTTGCATGATTGCTGGTGCCAGATGGCATGTACTGAGTATTTCAGAAACTGCTGATCTGAACTGGGATTTTATTACACAACAGTCTCTAGAGTTTACACAGAATGGTGTAAAAAAACAAAACAACAATCACATAGGTAATCCTGTGAGTGGAGGGTCTACAGGCTGAAACACCTTGTTAATGAGGGAAATCAGAGGAGAATCACCTCTGAATCACATCAAAATTGAGGTGGGTAAGCTATAACAGCAGAAGACCCCATCAAGTTCCACTCCTGTCAGTCAAGATCAAGAATCTAAGGCTATCATAGGCATAGACACAAACTGGACTGGTGAAGACTGGAAAAAGACAAGGTAATTTTACTTCTAATCTTCACCTGTTGAGTTTGGGTGAGCCAGTGCCCAGCTTCTGCTGTTGTAGCCCATCCACGGCAAGGTTTGATTTTTTTATGCTGAAATACTTTTTCCTGTCAAAGTCCCTCAGGTATTCAATCCTGCCCATTTCTCGTGCATACAACATAGTGATTAAGAGAACCAACTGTTCGCTTACCACCTAATATATCCCATACCCTGACAAGCATCGATGTTAGGAGATAAACAACATTATTTGCTCCTTCTATGAGTGGTCATAATGTTTTGACTCATCTGTGTATATAGATTACTAGCCAGCAATCAAATAAAACAATATATCTGGGCCTCTAGCACTTTTTAGAACTTGGAATAAAAGTGTCCATTTCAAACCTTCTCCAAAAACTCTTGATTGCGTCTGAGGAACAGCTGTTTCTCCTCTACCCATTTGGAATCCTAAAACCAATGAAAGCATGAATTAATTGCTGTATCCTTTTCGCCTTGCTTCACAACCAGATGTTATTACAGATCCATTACAGCTAAAACAATTGCAGCACACATGAATGAGATTTGTTTGAAAACATGATCAGGTGTGTGGCCTCAGACCTACTTTCAATAGTTTATAGAAAAATGTAATGCGGTAAAATAGTAAACCAAGTTCAAGTTTTAGTTTATTAGTCAACGCAGGGTCAACGGTACAAGGAAATGTGTTGCACAAGGAAACAGGTCAATTCAGCAAAAAGAGCAGATGGTGTGAAGATGTGATGAGATAGAAATATAACACTATATACAAATATGAAAAGAGGATATATGAAAAAAGTAAAAGTGATGAGTGAATACAACATTATTGCACATTGATTATGTAGTAGTCCTGGTTCAAAAGCAACAGATATGTTGGTAGTTCTATATACTCCATGCAATAACAATTCAGTCGGCAGAATATAGATATGCTATGTTAAATGCTTAGGTGTGGAGTGTTTAGATATCAGAGTTGAGAAGCCTGATGGCCTCGAGATAAAAACTGTCCTCTAGTTTGGTGAAGTATGCAGCCATGCTCCTGAATATTTTTCTTTGTAGATAAGGTTTATTGAAGGAGAAATGCATTTGGTTAAAAATTAAGAAATGTAAGCAGATTTTAATTATCCACAATCCCTTTGATAAGCCAACTTTAATATTGATTTTGTCTAGTAGATGAGTTTCACTTTTACAAAAATATAGACAATGCAAAATATCTGTTGGTACTATTTAGTGGATAAACCTATTAGTACTTTATGATTAGACACATGCATTTCTGAGTACTGACCTTAATTGTCAAAACTCTTCACACAGTTCTCATTACCGACATGTAGCTCAGCACAGTAGTTAACCTCATAGCAAAAAAAAAGTACTAAAATGCTAGTTACATACAGTTTAGACCAACAAAAGTTTACATACACCTAGGGTAAACATATTGAAGCATCTAATTTGCTTACAACAGAGGTCATTTTAAAAACATCCAGAATGGAAGAAAGATTAGAAAATATTATTTCAGTTTTAATTAATTAATTCATTCATTTTCTATATTATTTATCCATTGCGGGTCACTGGAAAGCTGGACCCAATCCCAGCTGTCTTCAGCCGAAAGGTGTGATACACCCTGGACAGGTCGTAAATCCATCGCACGGCCAACACAGAGACGAAGAACCATTCACACTCATATTCCCACCTATGGGCAATTTAGAATAGCCACTAGTTGTCCTGCATAACTTTTAGCAGTAGCTGCCACTGTGGCAATGCAACAGGCAACTGCTCTTATGCCAGAACATCAGCCACAACCGCAAGTGTTAGATGTAGTGTTGAGTATCATTTGAATTTTATCTATTCCAGTTCTGTTTCTGCTCATCGGTTCTAATCGAGTCCCTGTTTTGATTTTAATTCCAAAATGGTAAAAAAAATTTTTTTTAAAAAGTCAAATGTTTAGATAACAAAAGATATCTTTTGACTGTTTAAACTTAACTAAAGTTGTATTATTCTGTTGAGTTCTGAAAACGTAAACAAATGCAATGAAGATTAATAAATATATACAATTTATTATTTATTATTAATTTATATATTCACACACACACACACACACACACACACACACACACACACACACACACACACACACACACAGAGTTGGAAACAGATATTTACATACACTTCAGAAAAAAACACAAAAACTTTTTGTTCTTTACTGTCAAACATTAATTCAGAGTTTTAGAATCACATTAAATCACTTTTTCTGTTTTAGATAAATAAATATTAACATTTTTTTGTATTTGTTAAATGTCAGAATAAAGAGAGAGAGAATTTTATGGATTTTTTTTTTATTACTTTCATCACTCAAACATTTACATACACTTCCTTGGTATTTGGTAGAATTGCCCCGAAACTGTTTCACTTGGGCCAAACGCTTCGGGTATCCTTCCACAAGCTTTCTACAATGGATGTTTTGCTGGAATTTTGGCCCACTACTCTTGACAGAACTGGTGTAACTGGGTCAGGTTTGTAGGCCTTCTTGCTCGCGCTCACCTTTTCAGTGCCAGCCCACAAATTTTCTATGGGATTGAGATCAGGGCTTTGTGATGGTCACTCCAATACCTTGACTTTGTTGTCCTTAAGCCACTTTGTAACTAATTTGGAGGTATTCTTGGGGTCATTGTCCATTTGGAATACCCATTTGCGCCCAAACTTTAACTTCATGGCTGATGTCTTCAGATGTTGCTTCAATATATCCACATAGTTTTCTTTTGTCATGATGCCATCTATTTTGTGAAATGTACCAGTCCCTTCTGCAGCAAAGCAGCCCAACAACATTATACTACCACCCCAATACTTCACAGTTAGGATGGTGTTCTGAGGCTTCAAAGCTTCCCACTTTTTCCTCCAAATATACCGTTTATCATCATTTCTCCTCACAGAGAAACCTTTCAGCTCATGGTGGTACAGGACTCGTTTTACTGTGGATAATGACACTGTCTTACCAGTTTCAGCCAGCATCTCACAAGGTCTTTTGCTGTTGTCTTGGGGTTGATTCACACATTTCGAACCAAAAAACGTTCCTGTCTGGGACTCAGAATCCGTTTCCTTCCCAAGCTGTATGATGGTTGTACATTCCCATGTTTTTTATACTTGCGTATTATTGTCTGAACGGATGAACCTGGGACCTTCAGGCATCTGGAAATTGCAACTAAGGATGAGCCACACTTGTGGAGGTCCACAATTCTTTTCTGATGTCTTGGTTGATTTCTCTTGATTTTCCCATGATGTCAAAGAAAGAGGTTCTGTGTTTGAGGTATGCCTTTATATGCATCCACAGGTGTGCCAACAATTAACGCAAATGGAATCAATTAACCTATCAGAAGCTTTTTTAAGCTCAGAATGGAATCGTCTGGAGTTTTCTTTTTGTTTAAAGACACAATAAACTTAGTGTATGTATATTTCTGACTTTGATGAAAGTGATAAAAAAATATGTAAAAACTCCTCCTCGCTCGAGTCTGATATTTAACAAATGCAAAAAATATGTTAATATTTATTTATTTAAAACAGGAAAGTTTACTCTGATTTAATGTTTGACAGTAAAGAAAGTTTTTTTCTGAAGTGTATGTAAATATCTGGTTTCAACTGTACATAGCATCCCCTATGGACAAAATAGCACAAAATTTGATGTGCTTTAAAGGGATGTGATGCTTATTAGTGGAGACCTGCCATGAATTTTTTTGTTTGTTTGTTTTTGAAATAAGATATGTGACTTGGAACCATACTAAGACTTTCATAGTGGGCTGTTACCTTCCTAGTCTGTAATGGCTATAGAGAGAAAATTGGCTGACAGACCGGAGGCAGTTAGAAAAGCCTGTCATTGGTAGGTAGCACAGTGCACATAGGCCCCCCATTAACATATGACTGCCCATAAAAATCTGAATCAAGAAAATGGGGTGTTGTTCCAAGTGTGCTATTCCAGTATGCAAAAAAAAAGCAGAGTCAACCAAAGGAAGATAATATACATAAAGAGTAGCTGAATTTCATTTTTGAAGAAGTTCCTGACAATTCCTTGATCGATTCTGAGCTGCTTGAGAGGCACCTAGATGCTAGCTAATGCCTCCAGGATCTGTGCCTTAATTTTTACATAAACATGGCTAATTGAAGATATCCCAGACTCAGTCATCCAACAACAAATTCATTCCATACACTTCAGCAAATGGACAACTAAATCTGATAAGAGCAGGAGAAGCAGCAGTTACAAAAATTATATTTACAAATGTTACATTGAATACAGAGCTGGGCCAGTCAGCTGCCAGTCTGCAAACTGTAAGTAAAATATTCAAAAATTCCAGTCTGTACTGAATATTGTAATATATTTCTCTTTACCTTAGTTAGCTTGCATGACCAAAGCCCTTGACAATCGGACGTCTTACAATCTGAAGATATACTTCAGAGCATTATTTTGCAAGATGGTTTTGTTTAATCTTTACACTTATTGTCAAAGCAGTTACCATACATTCCCAGTCAGCTATAAAGATTACATTTTTTAAGTGTAAAATCATGACTATGCTCATATCACAGTAATATGTAGTATGGTATACAGTTTATGTTATAAGTTAGTTCTGCCATGAGTAGCATTGGTCTGTCACTAAAACATAGGATTTAAAAGTAAGTTTAAAATTTCCTTCCTGAAATATTCATCTGTTATCTTGGTTATGGAGCTAGTGGTTTGATGTCTGCTACTTCATTTTCCATTTCAAAGTCAAGTTCATTCACAAAAAATCTAAAAACCTCATGCTGAACCCATTGTTTTCCTCTCAGAGTTTAGCTACTTTTTTATGCACATGCAGACAGGGTACAGCTAACAGAGTTTTGTTTTACTGATGTTAGCAAATCAGAGCGAGGCTATTTACAAATTAATTTTTAAAGGCACACACAAAATCTAAGGAATCATCCCCAAACTCAGCCTGTTTTTCCAAAGGGGTTCTTATACCATTCTAAAACAGCATGAAAAAAAGGAAACATGGTGTTGAACACTAGAAGTGCTGAGCGCTGGTTATTTGAATGCAATGACCAAATAAAACAACAACAAAAAAAACCTTTGCACTCAAAGTTGCACTCAAAATTTCCAGGACCCTCCTTTCATGACTTTTCCTAGATTTGTCAAGATAGACAAGAAATGCCCCCATGTACACAGGCACAGTCTTTTCCATGTACACAGGCAGATTTTCCACCAAGGTGCTGAAGGCTTAAAAAGTCGCACTCACGATTTACCAGGCAAAAGCAAAGAAAAATGTATGCGTTCTGAGCACAGTGCATCAGACAGTTTCAACTGATAATGGCACAAAGAAACTGCATGAGACAATTTCCCACTACTACAGCAAAAACAACAAAAAGTTGGTGTTGATGTTATGGATCAAATGGCACGGCTGTATTCGGTAAAGGGAGGCACCCGGCGCTGACCTGTAGCTAAGTTTTACAACCTCCAAGAATGCACCAAAGCTGTGCTTGGAATGTTGATTAAGCAATGCAAGCATCCTTAGCATAATTTGCGACTTTGAATGTATCTTGACTGGAGTTGATCAGCAAATAAAACTACCAGAGAGTATTTCTTTGCTGTATCAAGTCGGCAGATGTTCAGGGAACATAACTTATGTCATCTGCCAGAAATGTAAGCCAAATAAAATGTAAGCCTTTGAAAGGCGATAAAGCTGCTTGCAAAACATCAGCCTATGTTAAAGGGGACTTCTGAGTTGGTCAATTGACCAAATGATTCATGGCACAGTCGTTAGGAGGGGGTTGGAATCACACCTAGGCTGTTGTTCTAGGCTGTTGATCAAGTATCTCTCCAGAAGAAATGGAAACAAAACGGTGAGGCGGAGGCACAACATTCCCTGCTTAAGCAGGCTGTGTAAAGCTGGGTTACAGCATCTCGACACGCAGAATAATAAATAGCTCATAAAGTACTTTATGTAATTATTTGCATTTTTCATTTTATATACTTCCTTAGGTGTCTATCTTATTTAATTTGTAATTCATTTTTTTCTGATGAATTTACTGTAAAATACACATTCTATACAGATGTTGATTCAGCAAAAACAGGTTTTTTTTGTGCTGTGATTCACTTTCAATAAATGGTAAAAATGCTATTTATAGTAAAAGCATTTCCAGATACACGACACATACATCTACTACACATACAAAAGCACTACATATCCACACAGCTTTGTTGAAAAAAATCCATTGTGACATAAATTGTTTTTACAAATGCATATTTATTCATTAACAAGCTGTGCCTACATTTTCTATTACATGTGCGTACTTTATGTATTTGGTTACATTTTTTCATTTTATAGACTTCCTCAGGTGTCTATCTTGTATAATAAATTTTTTTTTTCTGATGAATTTACTGTAAACTACACACTTCATACAAAGATTCAGCTGAGACTCATGATAGATAGTGGTAGGCTACTTGTGATATGAATTAGTTTCGGCTTAATCATTCAAACTAACAAATTGTTACTCTGTTGAGATTGGGTTGGGAGGTGTTACATGTTGGCTATTTGTCAGACTAGGTGTTGAGCCTTGATTGTACTTTCAGCATCTGTGAGTGCCCCAACTGCGCAAGGGCACCAACTGGGCATGTACTGGGAAACCAAAATGTTACCTTATGTACCATTTTAAAACTTCGAAAATGTTAAGAAAATCTAAACTAAAAAAGAATTACTGTTTTTTACATATTCTCTGAGGTCTTCAATGGAAAACAATCAGACATTGTTAAACACAAACAGCTGTTAGCAAATTCACTATGCAAATGTCACAAGCAACGCAGTGACAGAAATTTTTGGTCCCTATCTCCTTGAGCGGCCGCACACACCACTTTCTTGCTTTCCACACCAAAGCTATGCTTGGAATGCTGATAAAGGAGTTGTGTAAAGGGGTTACAGCATCTTGACACGAAGAACACTAAATAGCTCATAAAGTACTTTATGTATTTGGTTACATTTTTTCATTTTATAGACTTCCTCAGGTGTCTATCTTGAGTAATTCATTTTTTTCTGATGAATTTACTGTAAATTACACACTCCATACATAGTTTCAGCTGAGACTTATGATAGATAGTGGTAAGCTATTTGTGATATGAATTAGTTTCGGCTAAATCATTCAAACTAACAATAGACTGTGTTTACTCTGTTGAGAGGGGGTTGGGAGGTGCTACATGTTGGCTATTTGGCAGACTAGGCATTGAGCCTTGATTTTACTTTCCGCTTCCATGATTATAACGCTATGCTTCATGGGCACCAACTGCGCATGCACCGCCTGTTATCAAACTGTTATCTTCTGTACAGTTTTAAAAATTCGAAAACTTTAAACAAAGTAAGTAAAGAAAGTATAAACAAAAAAAAAAGAATTACTGTGTTTCACATCTTCTCTGATGTCTTCAATGGAAATCAGAAGTTGTCAATCACAAACAACTGTTTATTAACAAATTAACATTAGTTTATTAACAAATTTGTTTTTATTTAGCAAACAACAACGCAGTTACTGAAACCTTTGATCCTGTTCTCACCGAGCAGCCGCACACAACAGTTTCTTGCTTTCTGCGCTTTTTTTTTTATTGTGATTGTGCACAAAGTGAGAAACATCCAGCAGGTTTATAAAGAGTCACGGCCAGGTGCACCACGTTTCCGCTGATTATGTGTATGGGCTGTTGCCTAGCAACATTGAAAAGGAGCATAATCGTGGTGTTTGTTTTGGTTATGAATGTTCTCTGTTTAGCTATGAAGCTTAAAAAATTTCTCGTTGTAATTGTAAGAAATCCAAGTTCTGACAAACCTTATTCATTTATCCAAGATTTATTATTATTTTAATAAATATTAAAAACAAATATTATGAAATTAGTCTTGCTCAGACGATTTTCTCAGTCGAGTTTGAGTCTTCCAGAAATCATGCCTTTTGAAACATGGCTGCCGCAAATAATTTATTTAATTTACATAACCAAAACATTACACGGAATGATAGAAGAGCTGGACAACAAATGTTCTGATGAAATAATCACCGACTATCAGCATGGAAATGAATCACACATTGGCCACAACTATTTTCTTTGTGCAGAAAGCACCATCTAGTGATCATTATGTGTCAGTAAGAATGTTCTTGTCTAAAGACTTAATGGTTTTATGACTGCCTAGCCACGCCATAAGTAGGTCAAACCAGCGCAGCAATCCTAGTGTTAAAAAAACCTGGCAAACTTTACAAAAGAATCTCAAGGAATATTATAAAATACCTGAAAAGTGTGTAGCAGGTCTCCTTTAACTGTATTATGTTTAATGAAATTTGAACTTTTACAAAAAAATTATTAAAATGTTAATTTGGAGCCAGGGAATGTGGTTTAAAAAAAAAAAAAAGAATTTTGACACTGAAATTGTTCAAGGGCTACAGCCCACAATGTGTTTTGACTTGGTATAGTGCCACCATGTAGCCAATCAAAGTATTTTTCTAACCTCAGTGCTGGGTGAATATAAAGCCCTAGCTGCTAAGTTTAGTTCCTCTAACATACACAGAAAAATACTGGCTGCTGAATTTAATTGTCCATTTGGTGGCCATTTTGGTGAGCCAGCCAAATGGCACTTTAGAAAATGTAGACAAAGGGGGCCAAGTATAAGTTTACAAAATTTCAGATTTTTAGACTACATGGTTCTTGAGATATGGACATGTGTCTGGTCTAGTGCCCCCAGGGTCAAAATTTCATGAAATTTGGTGTGTATCCAAAGAAGGTTGTAGTGACATATCAAATTTTGCTAAGTTTTGACCATTACATCACAAGATAATGGCCATAGAGTCATTAATGGCCATGCCTTCCAAATTGATTGACAAATCTCATGGAATGCTATTTGGTTACACTGTACTCTTTCTTATGTTCCACTTCCACTCTATGCTCTGTATTAGCTAAAAAAATAGTGTCGAAATTGCACATACTGTTTTGATACCCCATTACTAACATTTACATTGCACAAAAAGGCTGCTCTTTCAAAGATGATTTAACACCTAAACTGATGGAAAATTTTGAGGCAGTACACCTGAATGTCTTTCTATTTAAAATGTGGATGTTGTGGGCAAAGTTTGGTCCTATGATTTTGATGATGACAAACGAAGTTTGAAGTTTAATTTAATAAGTTTGTAGCTAATACAGGCATTTTTTATCCTAAGTGAGACACTTGTCAACTGCCTCTCACACAGGAGGTTAAACTCAGTATAAGCTCCCATACATGATAATGGCATTTCCCTCCCACCTGTACTATCTATCTGTGGTTAATCCTAACTTTTTGGCAAAACACAAGAATCACATGGGTCTTGATCCATCTGCCAAATCACACTATTAGTCAAGTGGTCATTCCCATTACATCCTTATCTTAACCTCAATTTCATTAACGAATTTCACAGAAGTAGTTTGTATTCGTTCTATTTCTCAATTCTACTGCATCTAGATAAGTAATAGATGTGGGCAACATTGCCAAAAGGCTTTATAGAAAGTCCAGCCATTTAAAAAATGCAGCCACTGTAAAAAATGACTTGGAGGACTTGGACATGTCTGAACAACAATTCTGTTCCAGTTTGCAGATGACCTACCATTAGCAACTACAAGCAACCACACATGTGTCACGGACTCATTGAAACTCCTCTTCTCCACATTAGCTGACAAAGATCATTGCACCACTTTGGCCAAGTTGTGGTTGAGGTACTTTAGGTACAATAGTTATTTCATATGCTGTAAAAGGGACAGAAATCCATCTCCTCAGAGTGAAGAGAGGCACAAAGACATCCTGTGCCTAAAACCAAGAAGGCAATGGTGTATTTTCTGGATATGGCAAATTACTGCCATCACTGGATTCCTGATCTATTGTTGTCCACGATCATGCTCTGCATCCAAACATTCAAAGACCAACCACACAAGCTGCAGTGGATAGATGGTATGCACCTTCAGGTCTATGAACAATAAGCCTATGCCACATGGGTGCTCACTCAGAAACATGGCTTACTCACATAATACTCATAGCTTCCCACTCTCTGAAACTCTTACCATGCCCTCTTGTCTCCGTGTCAACACTGCTGTCTCTGATTTAATTGGCAAATGTTGCATTATTGTGCTAGGTCACCCCTGTACAGTGTATATATGTCATGTCAACCTTCATGAAGCCAGACTTCAGCAAACACCTTTGGATAATCCGGATTTGATTTTTAACCTGTGGATTACCACAAGGCATTTCAGCCCAAGGAACTGAACTCTCTGCTCTCACATGTACATGGAATCTGGGAGAAAAAAAAAACTATTAACATTTTTGCAGTCTCTTACTACATTTTTTATTTGCAGTACATAATTTTGGTCAAATTTGTAAGCAATATCTTTATCACTTCAGCTGATGTCCATCTTGCATGGGCAGCTGATCTCTAATCTGACAGATATGATTTAGTTGCCTTCTAAGGTTGCTGTATAAAATGTCAAGCTGCGGCATCTGCCACGGACCGGGTTTCCATGGGCAAGGCTAGAGCAGATGCTGCGCACCTGTGTGGTTTGAGGCGCCCAAACTTACACAACCAAACACCAGTGATTTATGTAAAAATCAATCCGAAAGAGACTTCTTAGGTTATGGATTCCCTGATTGGAATTCCATTATGCATAGATTCCACATCTATGAACTTTTTATTGTCTAATTTTTATAACAATAACAATCACTGACACTGTAGAGAAGCATACTATGTCAAAAACCGCTCAATTAAGTAATGAGAAACAACAGTCCAACATTACTTTATGGCATGAAGTGTCTAAAGTAATAAAAATAAAGAGAAACCATTGGATTAGAAGGTGTGTTCACTTTTGACTGGTACTGTACATAGATACAAAAATGATTGGGTGTTTATTTGCATGCCTAGAGGTAGGGCTGCTTGATTACAGCAAAAATTGTAATCATGATTAGGCACATAATACCAGCACACAGAACAGTATCTGCAAGTGGAAAAGCAACCTTGAGAGGGAGAATTTCTGCTCTGTGTGCACTTACGTGGTCTTGAGAGGATGCTTTTATCTGCTTGCAGATGCTGTTCTGTGTGCGCCCCCTCCGCAAATGTTTTCTCCTAGAATATGCACAAATCACGTAGGTGACCTATTTTTATCTCAAAATGGCAAATTTCATCGAATTATGCGGACTTTGCATGTCTGTGGATTGGACACAAAATGTGAAATTGTAACTGAAAAAAAAAAAAAAGAATTTCTTAATGGAATCCACTCGTGAAAACTAAGAGTAAGAATGTCTGGTGTTATATGTACAACAACTGAAGTTAGTTGTGCAAACTAATGAACAATCCTCTCAGAACTGTGTACATGAAAGTTACATTGGCTATGATAGAATATAGACTGCACTTGGTTGTCCTAGACATGAGGGCTGGGGTTTATATTATTGATTCTTAGCTGAATATGGGTGTGTTACTTTTATGTAACACAATGACACCCACGCATGCACGGGGAGAACATGCAAACTCCACACAGAAAGGCACCCTGGGTGATCCGAGGATCGAACCCAGGACCTTCTTGCTGTGAGGCTACAGTGCTAACCACCACACCACTGTGCCATCTGCTATAATAAGACCCAAAATGATTTAGTACACTTTTATAGAGTAGAAATTTAGAAATAAAAATCAAACAGAAATTTTATATGACCAACTTTGCTCACAATCTGGGATATGCCTACTGTTAATTAGTATACTGCATTCCAAATTATTATGCAAATCATATTTTTCTCAGATTTTCCAAATTACCTATATGAATTGTAGTCATTGTA
>JAQQZX010192179.1:0-18328 GCA_030068355.1 Notoglanidium maculatum
TTTCTGGGCAATTACAGAGCCCCAAACTACATTCAGCTGGTAGACAAACTTCTCAAAGCATACAAGACAATGAAGTGTTGACAATGTCAAGATTCATTTCCTTCACTCACACTTGGACTTCTTACCCTGATACAGTCATAAACAGTCATTTACTGATGCAGTAAAACCAAAACTATATTTGTGCATACCCAGTAGGTACCTGTCACAATCAGCAAAAACTTTCAGGAAGCAAAGACTTTTCAAAAAAATTGTTGTGCAGTGTTATTAATTTTGTTCTTAAATAACTGGGTGTGAAAGCAATGTTGCGCCTGAGCGTCAGTTTTGAACGGAGAGCAGAGCTGGGAGAGGTGAGTGGTCACAAGGGACACCTGTGAGCATTTTGTCTAATGAATGTTCTGTGTTGCAGTGAGTGGTGAGGAGGAGATAAAGGGAGGAGGGATGAGAACTGCGAGAGAGAGCTGCAAACCACAGAGCTGTGCATGACTAGCTATATGTCTGTGTTAAATAAAAGAAGTGCAGAAAAGCTAGTTTAGTGAGAATAAAACCGCCACTCTCTCTCTCCTGACATGTTATTCCCCTTATGAACCAGCTTATGGCCCAACAGCTCCCCATGACTAACATGCTGGAGTACCTGGACATCAAGTGGGCAATATTATATAAAAAGGAGTGCTGCACCCCTGTTTGCCTAGCAACTTTGTGATGCCTGTTGTTGCTGGCTGCTTGTTGAGGAACACAATGCCAAGGACATCATTGATCCAGTGGTGCTTTCCCATCATGATTCAATTTTGGGGATGAAAACACAGAGTAGAGGTGGCGGTTAGTCCTCATCTTACCCATTCACTAATTCTGGTTACAAAGTGGCCAAGGTTTTAGGATTAGTGATCCACACAAACAAAGTGAACAAAGGAGCTAAAGTAACCTTACGGACAGACCTTACTGAAGTGGAAAACAGGTTAAAATAATCAATAATCAGGGGATCTGCAAAGAACAGAGGAATGCTGGGAAGTGCAGTCCTCAGAGGCCATGTTACAGGCCACTGGGACTGCTGGGAAACTGGGTCCACTGAGTGCTGTGACATGGAAGCAGGCGGCAGCGATGATGTGACAAGATGATATATTTATCACATGGTACATTTTTTCACATCTGATTATTTGTCTAGATTCACATCTGTTTTGATGATTCATATTTTCACATATGATTTTCCACAAGAGTAAATTTTCACATTATACTTTCCATATGATTCATTTTGTAACATGTCTGATTAATTTTTACATATCTGATTTCCCTTGATTCACAAATTTTTTTTGAATATTTCTTTTTCACAAATGATCACAAATTTACATGATGCAGCATTTGATTGCTTGAGTTCCCATGCTATTTCAGTACATGAAATATTGAAATGCACCTTCACATGTGATCACATATTATTCACATAATTACAGGTGAAACTGTGTGTTGTCCATACGGGTTATTATTATAAGAGTCAGATATTAGGAATTAACTTCAGCTGCATTAACTAGTAAAATATATTTCTAAAAGACTAGATTGTGTTAAGCTCTTGTGCTTTGTATCCTTGCATTTCATGTGACATCGCATTGTATAATTGCTTCCATTATGAGGCTTGGACTTTGAATCTGATTGCAACAATTTTATTGCATCTGCATATTGCAAGTGCATCTGCGCTTCATCAGGAACATTCACTTTCATTTATGCTGACTTTCCTAAGATGCTTAAATTCTGTCTACATTATTCCCTATGTTATGGGACAATTGGGAAATTAATATCAGCAGCATTAGAAGTAGATAATTAGCTGCTATCGTATTACCCTTTGTAGGAGTATTTTTCTTCTCTAAAACGCCTGATGAAACTTCCTGGGCTTCTGTACCCACCTTGACTGTGCTGGTAAATGCTTTGATGCCACCTACTATAGGGTGTTTTTGAGATTGTGTAGTATACAATATGTCTATCTATACATATATATATATATGTATTATTGTCTTGTACATTTTATTATTGTAGTAGTACAATTATCTCTTTCAATGTGACTCATTACTTTCATGTTGTACAACAAAGCGGTAATTATGTCACCTACACTAGAAAAATCAGACTAGAATATAATCCCTCTGTCTGGTATATCTCAGACATCTACTCTTAGTACTCTGCACCAACTCTCAATGAACTAAGTCCAAAGATTTATATAACAAACTAGATACAATGTGCTAGTTATACAGCTGCAGGATATAATGTTTCTGTGATATGACTCCAACAAACGCAGACTGAAAATGTGAAATATATTAGCTCCTAAACTATACCACTTGTACTAGTTGTTTTTATCTGTGGCCAGTTCTCTGGCTCTCGTTTGAAGAAGGATTATTCTGAAGAATGTTCTTCTCAAATGCACCTGCACTGTCCTTATAAGTAAATATTCAGTAATGAAACATGGATTAAATAGGAGCACAAATTCCAGTGTGGTGTTGAGAAGTATAGGTAAATGTCATCCAGACAAAACTGGGCCGAGAACGGGTAAATGGGCTCTTGTCAATGGCAAGGCACTATTCTTGCTATAATGATATGCTACAATGATCAAATTTAAAACAATGAGAAACACTGTGATGGTAATAGAACAAAAAACAAAACAAAAAAATACAGCCTTAAAATGATTTTAGATGCCTCAACACAGGCATAGAAACAGATGCTCACTTACTGCTTGAAAAGGCAAATGCATTATTTGCTTGGGATTTATTTATTTATTTGTTTGTTTGTTTAGTTTTTTTTTTTATTCATAATGTGAATATGAAGCAGTTATGATGTTCAAAGTTTTGGGAATGTAAAAGGTCTGGGCAACAGATCAAAAAAATTTCTGACCATAATGCAGGCAACCAAAAGCAAGAATTTTTATAAGGATATCAGTCAAGGACATCTTGTCACTTGCTATGTGACAGGAAGAGCCAACACTAGAAATGTGTCCATGAAGTCAGCTTTATGTAATTGGATTGAATGACATTGTGCTAGAAATTTCTAGATATAGTGCTTTCCTCTTTCCTCTTTAATGCAGTCTGAGACTGTAGAACAAATAACAAGCCCGGGACTTTAAAAAGGATTCATTATACACTGGTCCATTGGATTCACTTTAATTTTTGTCATATTGAACATATGTAGGTGTCCACTTTCAAGCAAATTTCCCTGACTGATTTTTGTTCCCAGTCCACCCCTGGTGAAAGGATTCCCTTAATTTTCAAAATATTTCCAAAATATTTTCTATCAAAATACCACTACTGCAAATGGTAAAAAAGAACGACTTATTGTAAACAATTAGGTCAGCTGTGCCTACCTTCAGGATCATGCTCAGAAATGTTCTGGAGACACTGCAATTTGATATCGTATAGCAGGAGAACCTGTTCTTGTGCAGTGAGTCCCACCTCGGGATCCACCAGCTGTGGATAAAAAACAGACACATACCCTGTGCGGTCAGCTCCAAAAGTATTGTTATCCTTCATGAAAATAAGCAAAAAGACTTTGTCCAAGGCAAATCATAGTCACTAGCATTTTCATTCAAGAACATGGAAAATTATCATCACCCATGAAGAATATTTAAAATAAATGCAGACTGTAATGTGTAAATTTTCTTTGTTTAGGAACTTTGACCATTAACTGTTTCCTTAGAGTAAAAATTTGTGTTTGTGCAAATATCTAATCCCAACAATTAGAGGCAATGGCTCTTTAATGGTTCATTGGATAATTAAGGATTCTTAGTTTTTACTTGCACTAAGGTGCTAAAGTTTTACTTGCAAACCTTACTTATAAGTAAAAACTTTGTTGTAAGGTTTATACATAGAACCCTTATGGGGTCTAAAATGCATGGGAATTTTTGTAGGGAAAATAAAAAGCTTTCAAGACAAAAGTAATGGATGGTTGCTGGAGCCAAGAGAGTAGTAGACCCCCTGAGCACACCCCCTGCCCACCAGGGAATGACAGAATTGTGCACAATTGAGTTGATTCCTCAGGGTTCACATTTCACACTCACTCACACTCAACTGCTTCATCATTAGCTAATCACTACTTCATATTAGAAAGAGGAGAAACTAACAGAGCTTCTTGTAGACATACCTTGATGATCACACTCTGATCACACAGCAGTCACACAGACAACGACTCAGTCAGCAGCTGCGGAATGAATCAGCCGGTCATTCTGAATGCCTTACAGGACTGCCAATGAAAGCGTACCAGCTTATTGGATTCAGGCAGTGACATGTTGTTCTATATCATTATCCGTAGCTTGGAAATTGTGAAATTGATTGCTCAGAATGACAACCCTAATATTTATCATACTAAACCTGGTTGGAAAGATCAGAGCACAGTACTGTGTGTCAAAGATTTCACATTTAAGCAAAAATTATCTTGAACTGTTGCTGCACAAAAATGAGGCTTATTTATTCATTTTATTCATTCCTAATGTTTAGAGCACTGATTTATTTATTTCATAGTTTGATCTTATTACTCAGTAATGATCAACAGTGCCCAAATAAGCAGCATGTCTTTATTATTAAAACGTTTTACATGCCATTATTTCTTAATGATGATGGCAGGAGCTATTAAAATCAGAATTATTATATTGGCGGTATTTATGAGTACCTTGTTAAATTAATTCATATATTAATAAATAAATAGATACATACATTTTTCAAATTAAATTAGCATTGTATTAATTAATCAACACATTGTCTAGCGTCCTATTTATTTAAGGTTTTTGTTTTTTTAGACTCCAAAGCCAGAATTCATATTACCAGGAACTAGAGTTGTTCCAAAATATAAATGCCCAATCCCCAAAAAAAAAAAAAAAAAAAAAAAAAACATTTATTCAGTCTCTACACACATACTCGGCTATTTAGTTGCAAAACAAATGAACAGGGGGCAAATAAATGAATGATTTGACATCCCAAGTGTTTATGAGGATGAAAGGAATTAAATATTGAAAGAAAAGAAAGATGCTCACCTGCGCCTTGGCCAAACTCCAAAGCCAAACTTGTACACACAACACCGTCAGCATGTTGAAATCACTGTCTGATTTTAATGCAACGAAACACGCAGTTAATTGTATATGACCTCTTTTTTTAAGTCAGAATGTGATCCAAGTGGTTTGGAAGTGAACAAGGAAAAAAAACACTTTTTGGCAGCTCCAAGATTTACGCACCAGCCTCCATGGAGCTCAGGTAATTGCATCCAGTGTCTGACTGATCTACACCCAGATGATTGAGTGAATCCCAAACACAGACAAGCGTTTCGGTCTCTTGCTTGATGGAGGAGCAAAATATGATCATGACTGTACGCGTAAAACCTTCTCCAGAGTGTTTCATCATCAGCGCGCCGAAGACGCGAGTCTGCGGTCCGTTACTGAACAAGAGCAGTGAAGCAAAAATGCAGGAGAACCGCCGAGCACTTTTCTTTTGAGCTTCCTCGTCCCTCATGTGCAGAACTCGAGAAACAAGAACACAGCTTGCTCCTTTACTCCATCCCAATGTACTCTTACCTCTGAGTAATTTTGTTCATTGCTCAGGAGAAAGCGAGTAGGAGGAATAAACAGAAAAAGAGGTGGGTGGGGGAAGAAAGATAAAGTCGATGAGAGACAGCACTGAAAAAAAAATGCATGTTTTTTTTTTTTTTACATTGTGTCTTCTCTGATTGATCCACCTTCATGTAAAAGAGGCCAATTACACGGTCTTGGCAATAACAAGCAGTGGGGATCATTTCATAACTAATCAATAAATAATCAATAAATGGATCAATAGATCTCATGCTCTCGTAGCTGCTTCTAAAATTTAAATTGGACTCATCAGGTCAGGAGTGTGGCCTTTTGTCCTGTCTCTTGCTGCAATTTAATACCGCCTTGCGCTCAATGCTGACCGCTCATAGAGTACCCATATGGTAAAGAAAATACATTATTGACTCAAGTTTTACATGGATTCATCTGGAAGACT
Source organism: Notoglanidium maculatum (assembly GCA_030068355.1). Lineage (NCBI taxonomy): Eukaryota > Metazoa > Chordata > Actinopteri > Siluriformes > Auchenoglanididae > Notoglanidium > Notoglanidium maculatum. The sequence continues at coordinate 5,976 of JAQQZX010192179.1, forward strand.
GCTTTATTCACTCACTCCTTAGACTCAAGACTGAACAAGCACATAGCTAGCATGTTGAGAAATAAGTGCCTTGGTCAAGGACGCAGTAATGGCAAGGTTTTTTTTTAGATTTTTAACTCACAATTTCCCAGCAACTAGAAGAAAACTCTAATCAGAATTACTCATTTAAAAATATCCTGAAGAAAATAAAAGGAGTTGGAGTTCTGCCTGTCAGAAATGGAGAAAGATACATTTCTAGTGTCAATGGTACCGAGATAAAGTAATTGTACCTACCTCACCACCTCACCATCCAGCCTCAGTGTACACAATGTACACACATAAGTACCCATACTAGCTGAAATTTTGATGATCCTGCCCCTAGTGACAAGCATTATCTTTTTATTAGTATAATACTGTGCTTTTCTCCTGAGTGTCAAACCTATTTAGGGCTGCAGTGCAGTCCATTGAGAAATGATCATGACTACTGTAAAACAACCAATTACCTACAGTTATGTAACTTACAGATACTTACATAAAGAATAACAACAAAAGGTTGAAGGGACATTAGCTGAACTAAAAAACAGTGGCTTGCAAAAGTATTCAACCAGTCTAGAATAGATCAGATATCTTTCCTGTCAGTAATTTTTACTGTAAACTCCTGTTCTCATACAGTGAATTACGGTGAAGGCAAAATTAATTATTGGTTTGCAAGAATTTCAAAGAAAATTAAAAATTAAAAAATGCTGCATGTATAAGTATTCAGATTCCTGACACTCCAGATATAAAACTTTTAAGACATAGGACCCAGCTGATTTATACTTGGTATACTTGATTTACAGCTTGCATTTTCTGGACAAAAACCACTTCAGTTGAACTGTCATTGAAGAGACTGTCAGTCTAAAGGAAAGACACCCCAGTAAGCACCTTCTGGATCAATCGTGAGGAAGTGGAAGCTACATCACACCACCCAAGCACTACCTTGACAAGACCCTCCTTCAAAACAAGAACGAGACTGGTGAGGGGAACCACAGTGAGGCCCATGAGAGTGACCCATTTAAGATGTGTTTTATATGGTGTGATGAGACCAAGATTGAGACAGTGTATTTTGGCAAGTTTCAAAGTGGTTATGTGTTGTGCAAACCTAATGCATGCCATACCTCAATTCACACCATTTCTACAGTGAAATATGGTGGTGGCGGCATTATGCTCCGGAGGCTTTTCATTCTCAGAACCTGTCAAAATTGAAGGGAAAATGGATCGAGCAAAATACAGGGGGATATTATGAGAGCGACTGTTTCAGTCTGAAAAAAAGTTTTGGAAGAAACCTCACCTTTCAGCAGGACAGCAGTCTCAAACACAAGGCCAAAGCAATGCAGGAGCTGTTAAAAACAAAAAGGTGAATGTTCTACAGTGGCCAAGTCAAAGTTCAGATCTGAATCCCATTTTGGCATTGTTGGCAACAAATAACATCCAACCAACCTGAAGTACCTCAAATGTGCCTGGAAGAATAGGTGAAGAAGCTGCTACTCTGAAGGGGTTGATTACTTAACAATCAATATTTTTAAGTTTTTAATTTGGCATTAAAATTTTTTTTTGCTGATTAATGTATTTTATGACTTTTAAGAGCATATTGGTTTCCAAAGAAATACTGGCTGGAACAGTCTGTGTCATTTGAAATCTTGATGAGACTGATTACTTTTAATGGAGGTTAATTACTTTTGCAAAGCAGTGTAGGTTTTAATACCTTTGTCCATGTCAGTCTCTGTCTCATCACGTGAGGTAAAACTCACTTTACTGTATTTAAACATGGCCTCATCCTTGTCTCTTTACTCTAACATCAGTGGGAAAATAGTCACTGAGTTGTTCAATCAGCTCTGTTCTGTTGAATAAATTTCAGGTCTTTTTATTAGGTCATTTATACATTTTAAATGACCTGTTGAGTGTGTCTTGGACATTCTGACAGCCGGTATCTGATTACAAGCTGAATTGATCAAGCTTATGTCAATTTCTGTAACATGCAGTAAGAGGCAGGATGCAAAGGTATGAACACAGTGGATGCTTTATTCAAGGTTCAAATTTATAGTGGAAAGCTAAACAATTGTTTAGCAGAGGATGGCTGAATCCAAGAATCAGATTCTGTTTCTGAAGTGGGGTGGAAAATATCAGGCACCCCAAAATCAAACAAGGATAATCCATGTGTAAAACCTAGAGAAAGAGGTGTTTATCAAAGCCAGGAAGTACAATGAGAAACACAATATGGGTCGGTATAAATTGCATAACAAGATGCAACTCTACATAGAAACAGCAGGGAATAGAGAGACAAATTAATGAAGGAATAACATAGAACAAGTGAACACAATCAGGTAACAAACCAGTGACAGTGTGGGGGAGGGGAGTAGGACAAAGTCTTAGACGTTTGTTAAACCAATGTAATCTTTGCACAAATAACTGAATTTTCAAACAGACTAAATATCAAAAACATCTCGTTACCAATTTCAATTTCCAGTTACACATTACTACTAAAAGACACCAATGCAAAGAAATACAAAAGCACAAGCTATAAAAATACAGAACCTATACCAGAGCTGACATGCTGTACAGCATTACTTCTGACTGATTTAATCCTTTTAATATGATTTGTACTTGAACTTGAGCAAGAATTAGGTGAACTCAACAGCAGTCATTACAATAACGGTGCAAAAGCAAGGTTCCATCAATAATCTCATTCAAAAATGTTTATCAGTTTACAAGGGACATTTAAAGTAAATACTTTACTTCACTTCAGTTTGGAATGATGTTTGGAAAGGTATTTTAAATGCTAACCCATTTTGTGTCCCTAAAAAAAGCGTCAGACACATATTTTTCTCCAGGGTTCATGGAATTTATACGCTGCATAGACAACAGCCAGGTCACGCTACACGGTGATGCGCTTACTACATTACCTCCTGTACAAACTCATATCACACATACATGTAAGCAGGGTGTACATTATAATGTTTCAGCTTTAATTGGGTGCACAGCTCGTTCTATTTCATGGTATGCACTAAAATTATTAGAAAAGGCAAAAGTACATGTGGAAAGGTGTTTCCTGGGAAACTATTTTCATTTCTTTCTTTCTTTTTTTTTTGGTGTGATTAGACTTCCTGCTGATAAGACTTGTTGGATGTCATAATTGTCTTGGGGTTTGGGGGCGTCAGTCTGTTCGTTTTAATTGCTCGTTGAAGCAATTTAATTCACTTTAATTTGATTTGATTCACCTTTGCTGCCAGTATGGTTAAGGTTAAATGACATTCGTAAAGAGATGGAATATTAAGAAAAAAACAGGACATAATTTATAACTTGACGCATGCTTTTTTTTTTTTTAAAAATTGAAAATCAAAAATCTGTGGAGGAGGATAAAAATAAATGAAGCAGCCATTAACTTCCCATTGTATGTACAGTATGTAAGTACGGAATAAAAGACAGTGAAATGCTAAAAAAAAAATTATTAAATGTCTACAACTGTCTACAAGCAGTAGTGCACAACTAACTGATTCATATTTTTTTTCAGGGGCTGAACAGTGGTACAGAAGGTATTGTTGAAGCACCTGTGGGTCCTTGCATTGTTCCTGAGCTTGTGTGTCTGAGTGGAGTTTTAAATGATTTCTCTGTGTCTGTGGGTTTTTCTGGTTTCCTTCCACCCCTTAAAACCTTGCCAGTAGGAGGACTATTAAATAAAAATTGCCAGTATGTGTGAATGTGTATGTATGGCGCCCTATGATGGATCGGCGTTCCTTTCAGGGTGTGTCCTTGCCTCAAGCCCAGTGTTCCCTGACCAGGACAAAGCTATTACTGAAGGTGTATTAATCAATGAATTTTATATTTGCTCTTGACTGATGCTCCTTAGGACTTGATTTAAACTAAACGAAATAAATTCTAATTCTAGCTAAAGTCAGATTGTTACATATTCCTCCCTCAACCTGAGCACTGCACGATCTCATCCCTGGCACCTCATCTTATTGAAAAGCACTTTGTGACCGGCTGTATCTGAGTTGGTGAAGCTGGACTACAGACACAGATTTCAGCCGTTCTGCATTTCGGCTGATTAAGCACAATATAAAGGGACTGTGCTCACACACCCTCATTGCAAAGCATTACAATCAGTGTCTGTTGCTGCTGAGCCTTCACTCCATGTTGCTAGTTCTGTTTTTTTATCCTCTTTTTGGTTCACTAGTGTTTGCTCTCTACCTTGCCCTGTTTACTCTGTTTGCTGTTCGCCTGATCATTGCATGTTTTTTGACCATGACTCTGCCTATTGATTTAGATCTATTTATTTGCATTTTTAATTAATGCTCTTTACAAGAAAGTGCATCCAGCCTCCTCACCCTGTGTTCATAACACAAATTATTTAAAATGTTTGTTTTGATAGTAATATGGTGTGTGTGTTGAAGTCACATCAGTTGAATGCAAGTTTGGCCATAAGTCTGGGTGTAAACCAATGTTTTAAGGTGTTACTTTAAAAGTAGTGTGGTATAAAATTTTGTCGTTCAAAACTTTCTTAAACAGATAGATGAAGTTCACCATCACCTGCCAAACAGAAATATGATCTGGCATAAACAAGAAATATTATATCCCTGAATGAGGCACAGGAAAGCAGTTAGTGTCCATCTTTCTCAATGTAACATTTACCTCCAGCACAGTCTGTTACAGTTACAGTTACAGTCTACAGTTATTCCTTTTCAATGACCAAACAGACAATTCTGCACAATAATATGTTAAATCATGTATTTTATGTGCATTTTATGAGCATATATATGAAATTATTATTTATATAATAACTGAAAACTCTGAATATATGGAATGAAACGTAATTAGGTCCTTAAGTATTTGGACAATTATACAATTTTCATAATTTTGCCTCTGTACACACACAATGGGTTTGAAAGGATGCAATCAAGATGTGAAGCAATCAAGAAGTGTAGAATTTCAGCTTTAATTGAAGGCGTTTAACAAAAATATTGCATTAATCATTTAGGAATTACAGCCATTTTCTCCATAGTCCCTCCATTTTCACAGGCTCGAGTAATTGGACTATTGACTGATATGCAGTTTCATGGCCAATTATGGCCTGTTTCTTCACTATTTCATGACAAATTAAGGAGATAAAAGGTCTGGAGTTGATTGAATGTGAAACACCAAAGGGCCTGGAAAACCAGAGAAGACAACTAAAGTGGATGATCATAGAATTTTTTTCTTGGTGAAGAAAACCCCTTTAACAGCATCTAGCCAAATCAAGAACAATGTCAAGGTGTTATCAAGGAATATCATTCTTTGTAAAATCTAGAGTCTGTTGTGTATGAAAATCCCAGGAGTTTCTGAAATACTCAAACCAGGCCATCTGGTACCAACAACCATGTCATGGTTCAAGTCACAGAGATCACATTTTTTCATCATTCTGATGATTGATGTGAACATTACTGAAGCTCTTGACTTGTATCTACATGATATTATGCATTGCACTGCTGCCACATTATTAACTGACTAGATAGTGGCATGAATGTGAAGGTGTATAGGTGTTCCTAATAAACTGGATGGTGAGTGTATATTGTGTAGTGCATAGCTCACTATCTGAGACTCTGGTAATATTTGTCATTTAATTCTTTGAATATTTTTAAGAACATCTATTAAAATGAATCATTTTCTTGTTATGTCAAAACTTGAAGATTGCTGCCAGTAATGATAACCAGGATATTAAAGTTATTTTACATGGAACGAACATCAGCAGTCACTTGCTGCTGTCTAAGTGATTCATCTGCGATAAAAAGCGTAGGTCAAAGGATTAGACCAAAGATGTGTGAAGCACAAGCTTGCTGATGCTTAACCTTTATGAGAGAACAAGGTGGTAGTGGTTTAAAGTAAAGGAAGTCTGAGCATAATTGCACATGCTGAGTGGAAAATGGAGCACCTGTGATATATTTTCCTCAACTTTTGAGCCATGTACAATTAAGAATCCAAACATTTTATGGACTCTTTCCTATGTTACCTTTCCTATCACTTCCTATAAAAAGTTATTACCAAGTAACCTTTCATACCTTCCTACCTGATGTAAACATAGCATAGCTTATATAAACTTGTACAGGCTTTCCTAACATATATCCATTTGCATGACACTTGCATGACTGCGTTGCAGTCCAGTTGTGTAACTGCAGCCGAGGATTAAGAGCTGACCGTGGCTCGCGCCTACTGGTGAATAAAAACGATATGTTAAGATGTGGTGTCTGTGTGTATGTGTTTCATTGTGTGAGTGCATATTTGTGTAGGAGTTCTATTATGGTTTGGAGTACTGCTATGAAGGGATTCCAGATTTTTGTAAAAACTGGTATATCTTTCTTACATGATGCAGTTTGTTTTTTAAGTGAAATGGATTCCGTGAGAAGATTTTTCCATTGTTGGATGCTTAATGAGTTTTTGAATTTCCAATTGAGTAAGACCATTTTCTTTTCTTGATCATTAGAGAGATTAATAAAGAGTTCTTTCTGTTTACTGGGAACATCGATCTGTGTTGTATAGAGCAAGCAAGCATAGAGATAGAGATTGTAGGATCCTACAGCTCAGTATACATGAGTTACTGCTGTCCAAAATGTGTGAACCAGTTGGCAAGGCCAAGGTAATCATCTACACTAGCATGGGAACTTTGAGAATATATGTCTGTGTCGGCTAGGCCCATTTTGAACATTTTACACTGAGTTATGAAAGTTCTGTGGATAAATTTGTAGTGAATTAGTTGAAGGTTTGTAATGAAGAAAATATTTGTAAAAGTTTGTGTCCAGAAATCAATGCTAGTAGAGGTTCTTGAATAATTTTAACATTTTGTTGTAGGTGATGGTAGTGTGTTGTCTGAGCTTGACAGAAGTATGTAAAGTCTGGTGGTCAGTTTTATTGTTTTATGTAGATTAGGGATATCACTGGTTATTTTTGAAGGGTGAAGAGGGTTATTACTTATGTTAATCTTTGATTTAATAATAGCTTTTAATTGTTTATAGCTAAAACATTTGTGACTTTCTAATCCATATTCCTGGCTTAATTCTATGAAGGTTAAGAGGTTATTGCTGAAAAGGTGGTTAAGATGTTGCTGAATTGGTCTGTATTTACTGGGTATGAGTGATGTCCCACCAAGCTAACAGAGTTTCTGAGATGTCAAGGTTTTTCAATCATTGTAATTGTTATATTTAAAGATATTATGCTTGAATCTGAGAAATATTCAGGAATAGTGTTTGTTCAAATTCTATCCATGGCTTGTTAGAGGTCTGCTGTTGAATGTATTTGACTACGTAGTGTATTTGACTGGCTATGTAGTAAAGAAAAAAATATGCTTATAAGCAACAATGGGATTTTTTCTTCTGTAGTGTTGAGAGTTTGATTGAGATTTCAGTAGATATAATTATGTATCACCTGCATATAGGCTGATTTTATGCTGAGAGTTTGTTGTTTGGATTTTATCATTCTGTCTTATGGCTGCTGCTAGAGGTTCAATTATGATCCTTGTCTGGTTCCCTGGCAGTGAAGCAATTGATTCCGTTTGTGGCCATTGTAGCTGTGCATGAAGAGTATAATATTTTAATCCAATGGATGAACAACTCTTCAAAACCAAATTTTCATAATGTGCTAAATAAAAATAACTAATTAACTTTTCCATTTTTTTCAGCATCTAGTCACAGAATTGCTGTTTGAAGAGTTTCTGCTCTGAGAAGTTGATTAGATCGAGTAGTCTTTGCCAGTGTCAGTTCTTGATTACTTTCAGAATTCAGTGTGACATTTTGAGGTCTGTGAACAAAGATTAGTGTCTAAAATAATTTTATTATTCATTTTTTAAAAAGAATCTTGTAGAAATTTAACAGAGATCGAATGCATCTTTTCTAATGCCAGCTACTTAGAGCTAGCAAAATAACCAAGAACAGCCACCAAATCTACATGTAGTTTTCAACAAGTTTCAGAGACAACAATAAGACACTCCTCATGCTTGAACACTGGTAAGACACAGTAACCTGCTGTATACTATGATGTTGTTATACTTTAATAAAAACACAAATGCAGGAATGGAAAAAAGTTGTCATGATCCAGGGCAGCCTGGTGGAAACTTGCATCAACTCAGATGACAACGTACCTGGGATGTCGTGGAGCATCCATCTCCTCAGCTGGAATGAGGATATTTTGTGTTAGTGTGTCCAGAAAAGTGAGTATATGGGTAGTATTGTAGGGGCCAAGGGTTGCATGGTGATGAAGGACCCCATGGTGATATATTTATAGCAGTGCACTTGGTGATGTTCCCCCCTACCTGGCCAGGAACTTCATTGGCATGCTGGCCAATGATGTTCCTTCCCTGTTGCTGCCTTTTGAAAGGTTGAGTGCTGTCAAACTCACAATATTAGAGGTGAGTGTTCAGTGGTGCATTATGATCACTATCAGTCAGACTGGTGGCATAATAAGAATGTTAGGGGCAAACTATAAAACACACACATGCACACACACACATGCACACACACAAGCTACAAGATCCCTTTACTGTCACAGTACAAGTGCAATGAGTTTTCATGCAATTTAAAGCAAATACACAGTTACAGTCATATGTTTTTTAAAAATGTATCAAGCCCATAATGCTATTCTGGCCTCGTGCTGTTTTCTCAAAATCCCCAAAACATGATAAACAGAAATGTTCTATCACTTGCCTTCATACATAAATCACTAACTTTACAGTTTTTTGTAATTTGTACTTGTAGAATGTGTGCTTAGTCTATCTATCTAGGCATTTTGGGGGGAAAAGATGATAAGATGAAAAGACTATAGAATAAAAGTTCCACCTTGTATGTGCTCATTTTATTTGCATGTGCCTTCTTAATCACTGTTTATGACATCTTATTATAAAGGTTGTCTCAGTGATTGGGACTGAAAATAACAGCTCAAATGGAGATCACATCTATGGGGTGTTTCACTCTGACATGACTGCATAGGATACATGAATATGTAGTCTGGTCTGGAAAGAAATCAGTCTCATCTCATCATCTTTGTCATTTCTTGTATTTTTTTTACAACCATTGGTGGTGCTGTTGTACTTGGTTCTACAAAAGTATATAAAAATATGCTACAGCAAATAAACTGATGTGGATATCAAAAATGAAACCTGTTATCAATGACCTGTTATTTTTGGAAGGCAGAAGGATTAGCCTACCATTCTGTTCTGCAAAAACATGGCAGTAGAACTGTCCCTCTGCCTGAGGAACATGTCTTAGCATAAATGGCTAGACAGCAGTACCATGGCTGCAGTATATTTGAGCTCCAGATATCACTTTTTGCATGTGTTAATCTTTGAATATATAAATTTTTCATGACTCATTTTCATGTTATAATTCGGGAGTGCTCTGTATACAGTAAAAATTTTAATATCTTTCAGCTTCAATCCAGTTTCGTATTACTATCAGCTCTTTGGTGAAAGTTGGCGTATGCATATCAGAGTGTCCCTTCATGTCCTTGCAGAAGCGGATAGAGAAACTCAGCTCTCATGGGGCTGAATTTCTCAGGGAGCTAAGGCCCAGTCACACAGAGTAAAGATTCCCTGCGAAAATAGACACCCAACAAAATTAAATCTTTCAATTTAAAGCTTAATAGTCCGTAGGAAAAGCGATATTAAGTGCTTGTCCTGTAACAAATCACAAACTGAAGCTTCTTTTCTTTTCTTTTCTTTTTTATATATCATCACATTCCATTTGTTAGGAGTGAATGCATTAAAAACTGGCACGGCAAAAATGAGTGGAATTCAAAGCTTCAATTAATTGCTGCATTTAACGTTGTGTTGCAAATGTATTCAACCATTCTGTGACAAGAGACAACTAGACAATTGACCAAAAGGTAAAAACATCTCACATATCCAAGTTTGTTGTCTATTATTATTATTATTATTATTATTATTATTATTGGACATCCTAATGGACAATTTTAACATACGTTTTCTTAATGTGTTATAAGAGCATGCTTTTATAGTAAGCTATGTAAAACTGATGTTTTAGTTATACAGGTCATCAAGAATAATGATGTGATGTCTTCATTTGTTACACAGATACTATTTTATATGCCAACATGAATGTGATGCTCGTATCGATGAGCCATATATCCAGTACAATTTGTTCAGTGATAAATGTGCATTCATATAATGTGGTTTGGCCAGAATATTTGTTCCTTTACCAAAACCTTTTTGCTGAACATACATGCTGGACAAATAAGTTGGCATCTTTGCTCCCTTTCTGCTTCATCAATTTCCCTTTTAACCCCTGCAAATGCCACTGCCATTATGTTGAACACTAAACCGGATCTGGGGTTAGCTGTTATCTCAAGGATTTCCTTGGTAATCTTCTGTTACAGAAGCACTAAGAAATTCCTTTTTCCTTCTATGGCCAGCTTCCCTTTCCATGTCCACAGATATCGCACATAAATTAGGTTTTGTCTCCCTCAAACTAGGAAATGCACCTGCCTTCAATCTGCCCAAACCATCCTTTTGAGTCCGGCAAGCTCTGAAAGCCCTCAATCCCCGTGAGTCACACACTATCTTTCTTGCATCTGCTGGCTTGAACAGAAAGAGATTTTTTTTATTTTTTTTACTGAAAATTAATCAATTATTAATAAATGATACATTTTGAATAAGGATAGGACACTTTGTGATGTCCTTTGCTACCATACTAACTCAAGTTATCACCCTTCCTCTTTCAAGCCTATTTATGAGTACCTTTCTCAAAAGTTCTTTCATTAGATCTCCTCTCCTCTATGGGCTTACCGATCACACTTCCCGATCGCTCATCTAAGGGAAACTCCACAACTACATCCAGACCAAGATTTCAGTAGGTCAGTGTGGAAAGATAATTAATTGTTAGTATTATTATTTTATAGTTTATCATTTTATGTAAAAATTCAGAATAATTTCATGTTACTAAAACGTGTTGGATTATAGGTTGGGGCCAGAAAACTGGACATTTGTTGTATTTGTAGTATAGACTGACCTATAATGTCATATACAGAACAAGATGACAGAATATTAAGGAAGACTGTTTTGCTGCCTACAGCTTGAACTAGGGAGGTTATTTCATTTTACCTGAAGGTCACTTTTAGTCTAGACAAAATAAACAAAACAAATTAGTCAGAAAGGCACCATGATTTTTTTTAAAAACTTTCATAGTAACTAGAAATGTCTCTGGTCATGTTATCAATTGAACAACATATGGAAAAAAAACCCATGTGACCTAAGATGAGCAGTGAGTGAAAGTGAGGAAGTGATTTCCATATGACATTTCTAGTAATGATTTACATGAGTTCTTGTATTCATTAAGTCTCTCTGGGATCATGGATTTAACCTTAAGCCTTCTTCCTTGGGCAATAATCAGATTTCACAGCATCAAAAAGAAAAAGTGGGATTCTCTATGATTCTCTGTTATGGAAGTTCGAAGTTGAATTCGTTTACTCTTTGAGTGACTCTCCTTCTTTTTTAACATGCCCATAAAGACTTTGAATAGTTAGCTGATGAACTGAATAATTAATGTGTTAGAATAGTAAATTTTCTGTGTTGTGGTCTTGGAGTCTGACGCCATCTCTATCAGCAAGGTAATACTTACGGCTCCATCGCTGCTCCGAAAAACCCAAACAACTAATCATTGTTTCTTAGAGGCAGAAGTGTGTGCACGATAAAAGAAAAAGGCCGCATGTACACAATTTAAGCAGAATTGCATAGTGCAAACAGCATTTCTCTAGAGATTGCAGACCACAGAAGGTTTTTGTTTAAAAATGTTGGTTATTTACATAAACCCAGTTGCTGGGTTGAGCAGGTTGGGTCAAATTTCCAACTAAGGATCAAAAACAAGAAATAGAAAGAACCACAAAAAAAACCCCACACAACCTTGGTGTAGTCCCATCACTAAACTGATTCACTCATGCAGGTTTGCCCTTTACAATTTCAACAGGATCCAGCTATTTCTATCCACAGACATCACTTGTTCAGTCCCTTGTCTGAGGTTTGTGACAATTTAATAGTTTCTACATAATTTTTCACTGCTATGACATCCTGTGATGTTTACTCAACCTTATTTAGCACTGAAATATTCTAGAGAGCATCTGTTATAGTCTTAATGTTTCATGTTTAAATATGTTAATTGTTTAAGAATGCCTTGATAATTAATATAGAGGACTCTAGATAGTACAGACAACACTGATGTAAATTACTCTGTTTTTGTATATCTTATGTTTATTTTAATTCACGCTAGAAGGGAATAACAGTAGAGGACTGAACTGTCCGTTTAAGACAAGGGTCATGTGACCTGGAAAAAGGGGTTTTCCAGTACTGCCGAAAACTGTCGAAA
>JAQQZX010192690.1:0-18268 GCA_030068355.1 Notoglanidium maculatum
ACACACACACACACACACACACACACACACACACACACACACACACACACACACACACACACACACACACAGAAAAAGTGTTCAAGGGTGCTTTGAGGCATCTTTTTCCCCAAACCCTTTCTGGTAGGACACTTTTTCAACACAGAACTTTTAAAGGAGCCCCAAGAAGCAAAACCAAAGACGCATTCAACATTCACCATTCAACCCAAGTTCAACATTTTTAACAATGCAATTTTTAGATATTTATTTTAGACATTTCTATTAAGATGAATTGGCAAACATAAATGTAAAAACTTTATTAATTTGCATTAACATTAACATTGGGGAAAATGTTCAGCAAGTTTTTATGATTTTTTAGACAATCCCATTTTCTCACTTTTTAAAAAAAAATAACGATTATGGACGGATGCTGCAGAACAAAGTGGAGGGAAAATAGAATTTTGACTTTGCCATGTAGAGAACTGAAGGCCTAATGGTATAAGGTATATTTCTAAAATGGCAGTACTTTAATGAAGTAATGGTACTTGCACAAAAAAGCACTTAATTACAGTAGGATATTGCATGTACTACTGATTAGCAGCTTAAAGATTCCTCACTGATTTATAATTCCACATCAAATTGATCAGTCCTTAAACTCCATTAAGCCTTTTTTTTTTTTTTTTTTTAATTTAACACCTCATCAGTACACTTGCTATGCCATCTGAACTGTTTTCAGCCAATAAGATGATGCTTATACTGGATTTACGCCATGCTTTATAATCAGGATTTCAAGTTGGGGTTTTTTTCTCTTTTGCTTCTGCAATTTACACCAGTTCCTAATTTATTGTTTATAGACAGACTTGGTTAAAAATGATAAGTCTTTTGTTTGATCTAAAGGCTGTTTATATGTAAGTATTCCTCAATTGTCTCACAAAGATGAGTGATCTGAAATGAAGCATTTTTACAGTTTGACCCCTGTATGTGTTTGTGTCAGTGTGTAAATCAGTACTAACCAAGACAATGTTCAGTTTTATGAACAAAAAATCTCATAATGTCAATCAACTTGTTCTGGTCACAATCACTCGTTAATTACGTTGTCTAATTACAGTTATTGATGTTGGAGATTGTTGTTCAGGTCCAAACAAAACAAAAAGAAAGACATGTGAAGTGATTAGAATTGGACGTTGTTGAATTGATGTTTTGAACATGTATAATTAATTTCTGAAGCAGACAGAAATACAGTAGCAGTAGATATGACGAGTGGTTCAACGAACTACGACTTTTATTTGTTTCTTTACACTTCTTCAGGATTTCACTGCTGGATGTAGCTTTCAGAGCATAATTTTACTCCTGCTACAAAAAGATCAATTGTGTTCACAAAGATAATGTGAAAAATCTTTCCATTTTAAGAGAAGGTGATAATAATGACTGTTTTTCTGGTAAATCATCAGCTGTAAGACTTATCAGGAATCATTTTACCCTGTGCGTACATATTGTTTTGTTAAAAAGGTCCTTGATTTGTGTGACATCAGTGACTTCTAGTGACAGGAAGTGGAAGTCTGATTTCTGGAATGCTGGTCTTCATGCAGTTGTAAAAGAAGGTTCTAAGTTCAAATCCCAGTCCTGAACGAGTGCTCGGCCCTCGAGTTTAACAACAGCTCCTTAGCTGTGTGCTGGGATCAGATTTCAGATATAATCACCCACCAAATCAATAAAAAATAAATGTAATGTGTGATATGAGTTCTCAGCCAAGGACCATGTCATGTGAATATGCTTTATAACTTTTTTTTTGTATTAAGAATGAACAGTTAAATCGTAAGATATATTTAATATTATTAGTATTGTTTAAACATCCTCAGATGCAAATTGAGCCTTGTCGTAAATTATTTCATATTTTATATTTAGGTGGTAAATAAGAATGTTTTCAGCTTTCCTTAAAAACAGGAATTGAAAGGGCAAGGACAAGCTGGGGTAATTTAGTCATTTTAGCTTCACACGTTTAACCTATTATAATAAGAACTTTCTATTTATTTATCGTATACATTATTCTTGATTTGACCCACTTTTAAAATGAAAACGCTTCGCACAGATGACGTGTGAAAAGTTTCAAAGCAAAGCTGCAAGTTATGGGTGTGTGTGAAAATATCCATGTTTATACTTTCAATGGAGATTTCCATACATTTTAAAAATGTGAAGCAATTCTTGAAATAATAATAATAATAATAATAATAATTGAATAATAAGAACTTTTACGGCAGAATGTTCTGATAAACATTCATTCAATTTATACTATACGGATTGATTTTGTAAAATCACATGAATTTCAAGATTGTATTATTGTGTTTAAAAAATGGATTTATGGAAACGGGGATGAAATTCAAATTAAAATATTCAAATAAAATCTGTCTTGTCTTTTGATTTAGCAGTGTTCAGTAGTTTGTTCAGGCTGTGTTTTTTAAAAAAGGAGCAGGGATTAAGAGAACACACACACACACACACACATTGCTTACCTAAATTCAAAATGAAGAAGTAGCATTTCACATCCTCTGATATTACCTGATGGAGATGTGGATAAATTTCAGTGACTTAAACATCCTTTTAAAGTAAAAACTTCTAACAAACAACACACTCTATATTGAAGAAATCAAAACTGATGAGCAGACGATTTAGTGAGAATCATGTGAAATACAGGAAATGTAATAAGTGGTGTTCTCTAGTCTATAATCTACTCTATATGGCCAAAAGTATGTCCATAACAGCTGAACATCTCACTCCAGATTTATTCCCCCTTTCCTGTTTTAATAAGCTCCACTCTTATGGGAAGGTTTTCCACTGGGTTTTGGAGTGTATTTGTGGGGATTTGTGTTCATTCAGCTACAAGAGCATTAGTGAGATCAGGCACTGATGTTGGGTGAGGAGGTCCGGGGTGCAGTCAGTGTTCCAGTTCATCCCAAAGGAGTTCAGTGGGGTTGAGGTCACGGCTCTGTGCAGGACTCTCCAGTTCTTCCACCTTCATCGATCTTGGCAAGCCATGTCTTCATGGAGCTGCTTTGTGCACAGGGACATTGTCATGCCGGAACAGGTTTGATCCTCTTAGTTCCAGTGAAGGGAAACTGTAATGCTGCAGCATACAAAGACATTGTATACTATTGTGTGCTTCCAAATTTGTGTTAAGAATCGCATATGGGAATGATGGTCAGTTGTCCATATACTATTGGCCATACTGCGTACATCACAATGCTGACTGTGTGCTCATTTTTACGTTAAATTTAAAATTTTAAATAGCTCTCTTAAATTAGACCACTTAATATCATTGAGTTAAATATGTTTGTTTACAAGACAACCTGATGATTTCAGGCTTCAAAATCAGGAAATTTCACAAAATCTTAGCATGTTTTCAGCGGTACTATAATAGATCTTCTAAATGACACAACGGATTGACTAAATTGCAAGCACATGAATCCTTTGTCAAAAATATTCCAAATACTTCGTATATTTATTTATGTATATATGAATTTTTTTTTTATCAGCCTCAAAATGATAGACGTATCACTATTTCTTCCAGGGTATTTTTTCATATTTTTTTTATCAAACTCATCACATATTAAATAGGAAACTTACCATTATCTAGCTATTATAAATTATGGGACTGAGGGACTGATTTTTCATTATCTTATAGCCTACTTAGAGGAAAACGGAGCCTTTTCATTGAACACACTTACACAAAATGAACGTTTTACTTCAGAAAAATAAAATGATGTTACGGAGAGTAATTCATAAGAAAGTGTGCAGGTGAATTTGGTCTCCAGCTTAACTAAAACATATGAGGGGCAGTTTAATTTTCCCCCAGAGCATGGTGTGCTATAAAAACCAGTACAAATGAGAAAAACTGCTGAGATCTGGATCCTTGTGTCCTCATAGCTAGTTACAGCTGTAGTGCTGGATTATTATGTGATTAGACCTAGCTCATACGGACAGACAAATTCTTACTTTCCTACTTACTGAAATATCCAGGAGGTGGAGATGTTACACTGTTTTACTGTCCTAGTGTGATTCCTGGAATAAAAAGAGACAAGAACAACAGAGCAGTCAAGTCTAACGTGTCGGAAATCTTTTGTTTGATTATTTTTTAAAATTATTATTATTATTATTAAAACATACACCGTACATGATAAGAATATAAGAAGATACATATGGAAATTCCTCATGTTCATGTTGCTAGGCCTGAGTGTGTGTGTTTGACCACTCCTCACCTGTAGATAGCAGCACTCAGTTATTTATTTATCATGTTTAGTCTTAGTGATTCAAGGTGACTGGACTTGCTTTATGATCCTCATGTTTCTTTATTAGGTCTGCTGAAGGCTGGAAAATATGCTCTCATGTTCCCTCAGCTCTATTTTCCCTCGATATGACTCATTAAGGGAACTTACAGACATTAAAGTGTGACTCACTAAAATGACACCTCAGGTGCTACTTAACATACAGGCTTTTTAAACTTTATTACGAAAGACACACTTTTAAATGATTTACAGCTCATTTCATTAATACACTTAATACAAGTAGTGTTTACTTATTATATAAGCCCATAATAGGTGTGTTTGTGAATATACCTGTATTCTGAATGTTGAGTCTTTTCTCCTGTTGTATTCGTGCAACGTGGGAGTGAAACACCGGGGCTTTGGCAATGTACTGTACGGTCGATTCCTATGTTTTTCTATACTTTTTTTTGGAAATTAGGAAATGGAGCCAGTGGAATATAGTAATCTGGCAATATACGGTGTAGTTGTTTGCTAAAGAAATTAGTTAGGGAATCCAGGGCCAAGTCAATTAGGGGTCCAGAACAGGACCATTGGAACATTTGGGACCTAGGACGATAGGATCCATGTAATGAGATAGTGCTGGGAATTTAGGATTCTTTCCTTGAAAATGTCACTTTGGGAATGTTGGGGCTTGGGACATTGGGATGTTTCAGAGAAATTCATTTCTCCAGAGAACCTTGAGAATGTAAGGGCATTGGAAAACAGGAATGGGAATGAAAGGTCTTGGGAATAAAAGAGCTCTTCCTCAAACTATTGAATATGTAACCTTGCAAATGTGCTGTAGATCCGTCAATAAATGGCCTTCCATATGTTTCTTTCCTTGGCACTTTCATTTGGGGGGGAAAGAACACTTGAAATGTACAGCACTGGGAACATCTGGTTCTTTTTTTTAAATGGTAATTAGAGAACATGGGGGAACACAGGGTCCTGGGAATATAAGAACCCTTCTGGACAAGACAATAAGGAGTAAAACAGGTGTTTATGCATATTCAAACAGCACAAATGTCAGGAGTGTATAAAGGAAGTGACGTTTTCTGTCATAATTAGTAGTAGCTAGTACACTAACTAGCTAGCTTAGATGACCGAGGTTCAACCAAGGACAAAATGCAAAGTGCTGATAATGGAGAGTTAAAACCTGCACTGAAGCAGCACCGCCAGATTGCAGAATTTAATCAGAATCTAAAGTCCAGCAGGATAACTGTCGGACTTTGCTACCTGCGAACATGATCGCTGTGATTTCATGATCGAGGTGCCTTTTGATTTCATTCAGAAATATATAGGATATTTTAAAGACAAGTGTCTTTCATAACAACCTGTGTAGCTTACTATGTTACAGCAGAAAAATTAAAATCATTAATAAAACCTACACAAATAGAAATAAGCATTTTTGTCTCTTCTACACTTCACCTTGAATTATAATCATCAAAATACATTGTTTTGGTTTGTTTTTTTTTTTTACAGTAATTTCTGAACCCTTTTAACCTCTCATGTATGAAACATCCTTTTCCGTCCATTACAGATTATGAAAAATACATTACAAAAGCGCACACAACATTCACTCAACTTGAACACGTTATTTTTGGAATATTCCACAAGTCACAAGTCGCCTGTTCCACAGGAAGCTGCATCATGTGAATTTCCTGAAGATCATGTGAAGAAGAAGTGTGATATTGACTGATGAGGGCATTTTGACCCACCAACCTAAATTACAGAGAAAGTAAATGATTCATTTAAAATATATACATGTATTAGTCATTAATGTTGCCATGCCGTTAATGTGGATGCCAGTTAGCGTTATTTTGTGTATTTGATCATTTTATCATTTCAAAAGCTACAAGGGCTAAATATCGCCCAGTGGAAACAACTTTAAATTAATTGGATTCTTCCTTCATTGTAGTAAAAGATAAAAAGTCAGTTTACGGTTCAAAGTTCAATAATAAAAGCCAAAGCAATTTCTCAACCATCTACAGTGTTTTGTCACATGAATCACGTGATGTCCTTTACAGCAGTGAAGTAAGGGGGTTATTTTTGCAAAGTCATGGTACCAATTTGGTTGGATGTGATCTTATTTTCACCGTTCTTACCCATTTGCTATGTTCCTGGTCAGAAATGGGCACGCCTGCGCTGACGTGGACAGAGTGTCAAAACAGGACATGTGACATTTAAAATCTGGTATTTACAGACCTAATAATCAGCCTGCTGGTTATCAGAAGTGCAAAATATAGACATAAAATCTGTAAATGAAGTAAAGCCTTGGTCTGTGCCAAGGGTAACCAGAATACAGAGAACACCCATTACACACCAGTGCTGTGATGTTATTTGGCATATGATCAGCATTTGTGTGTACAACATTATTTATATTTGTGTGTATATTTGTGTGTGTGTAGTAAAATTTTAAGTGAAGTAAGATGTTTCTGAGGAAACAAGGCTAAAATGTAATGTTATATAGCATATAGTGTAAAAATATAATGCATAGTGTATGATAATATATAGTCTGTTCCAGAATTATTGGCACCCTTGGTAAAAAAAAATGGGTTATGACAAAATGTCTCTGTGCTTAATTGGTTAATCTCACACTGAAAATATGAGAGAAATCTAACCTTCAATGGAAGTAAATGTATTCTAAGAAATTGTTTAACAAAATGATATGCAGCAATTATTGGCAACGCAAGAAATTCTTCTGGAGAAAATATAATTGATGTTTGTTCCCATTTTTTCCATTTATAGTTCAGTTTTTAAACAGTTATCGAGTTAGACATCCTGTCTTTCTCTGGGCTCAAGACAGGCGAATTCACCCTGAATGGGATGCCTGTCCATCCCAGGACACCATAAACACACGTATTCACAGTGAGCAAAGGCAATACTGTACAGTCAATCCACTTCTTTACATGTTTGTAGACAGTGTGAGGAAACTGGAGAACCCCAAGGAAACCCTTGTAAAAGAAGTAAAGAGAACATGTAAAACTTCACATTGTAACCCGAGCTCAGGATGAAACCAATGGCCTTGGAGCTGTGAGGTGGCAAAGGTGCCTACTGTGCCACCGTGCTGCCTACAGTTTCAATTCAGCTATTGTTTAAATGCATGACCAGGAAGCGCAAAACAGCCTTGTTTCAAATTTGGTAAGGAAGAAAATTGGAAAAAAAAAAAAAAGCAGGAAAAGCCGAACTCACAGCACCGCCCTTCCTTTACGTACAAAACAAAAAGAGGAAAGTTGTTTTTTTAAAACATAAATAAATCCTTCATTCTTTATTTCTTTTCCAGCAGTCCACTGTGTACACGCACAAACTTTCTCTCCCCGATCCAAAAGCAGCATGTGAGCCAGCTAAAAATATTAAACACGTTATTTGTTATGAGGATTAACATTCTTATCAGGATCATGAACAGTAGAACAGTTTATGTTTAAGTATGTACTCATAGGATTTCAGTTAATCAAGGATTTTAAGCAGGTATATGATCCAAGAAAACATAAAAGAGTAGACATGGTGATGTGATGTATTTAGATACTTGTAGATGTATAAAGCCTGTATGAGTGCGTGTCTCTGAGACTTGATTTTTATTAAAAAATAATATTAAGAAAAGATGTTCAGCTAATTAATTTGGCCTCTGTATATAGTTTATACCTGTTTTCAAGTTATTGAGTGTTACATTAAACCTCTTTAAGTAATAGCTGATTGAACTTATGTTTATAAGGACTGAATAGTAAGTACATAACAGGGAAATTGTTGTTTATAAATTTTACAAATGACCTTTTGAGCATAAAATTCACATTAATTTTGACCTCTTTTGTATTCTTAAATGATTGACATTTAATTGTTTTAAGATGGAAATATCTTCATCTTTATCTAAATTTGGTTTCAACAAGGTTCATTTTTGGTGCACTTGTGAGTAGAGTTGTAAACCACAGACTTCCCTTCACACGACACTACACACAGTTTTGATTCATTTTATTCATGCAATGATTCTATAGTTGGTGATACCGCTGAATCTGCTGCGATATGATACAATACGATACTACAGGATGCAATTTAGTAGCCTCCTACTACACTACTAAATTTTATACTGGAGCCACTTTTTGTCACCAATTTAACACCATATTCTGTTTATGTATGTATGTATGTATATATATATATATATATATATATATATATATATATAGTTAGTTCTATACAATCTATAAATTTATATATATAAATCTATATCCCCAATGAGCAAGCCTGCGGCGACGGTGACAAGGTAAAACTTCCTGAGATAGCAAAAGGAAGAAACCTTGAGAGGAAGCAGACTCAAAAGGGAACCCATCCTCATCTGGGCCTCACTGCATAGTGCAATTACAACTAACACACTTAAATAATAGGGTTTTGACTAATTTTAACTAATAAAGTTAGTGTGTGTGTGTGCCTGGATATGTGTATGTTATATTAGAGTGTGTATGTCAGGATTTGTGTGTGTGTGTTAATGTATGTATGTCAGGAGTGTAAAGGTGTGAAAGTAGATACACAGAAGACAATGGGACAGACGAATGGGCTCCGAAAGCTGGTGGGGTGCTGGGTTTGGGTCAATTGATATGCTAACTTGGGAGACACGACACAATAAACCAAAATTAAAGTCAGTGGCTAGAAAAATACTGATATAAAAATGTAGCCTAAGAATTTTACCTAACAAATATTCATACAAATTTTTCTTTTCCTGAAGTTTATGTACATGTCTTTGGCTGACTCTGCATGAAGAAATATAAGAAAGTTTATACTTGTTTTCAGGTTACTTGATTTTTAAATTAAACCTTTTAATGTATTTAATGCAAACTTTATGGTGTATTTATTATCATCTTTGGAAAATTTTATTTCCATAACACTTTTAAGGTGAAAAAAAAAGGCTGAAATCTGGCAGTGAAAAGAAAGCGCCCTCTAGGTGTGAAACAACCCCGGAAGTAGTTGTATAGCAGAAGTCCTACTTAGGGAAAAAAGGTGGGAGCAATGACGTAGCTATACGTAGCTATACGTCATTGGGTGAGAGTTCCCTGATTCTGAAGAGAAAAAAAATCCAAGCGTTTGTGTTTTTCTTTTTTACAGCCGCGACTATGGGCGTGGCCGGTTTGCTTTGACTCACGTGCCGTCGTGACGTCGTAACCGGAGAAAAAGCCTCTCGCGTGCGTGCGCATGAAGGTCTCGCGGCTGCTCCGGTCTGTCTCGGCGGCTCGTCGTTCGGGCTTTTAAGATTATTGTAGCGATATTTTATTATCTTGAAATGCCTGGTCTGTCTCAGCATACACGGCAAATCAACAGCATCTTGATCTTCGTCCTCTTCTAATATGTCCACTTCCGGGTGATTATTATTATTACTATTAGCACCATTATTATTATTATTATAAGCGTTCATTATTATCGTTTTATTTCTGATCGCCGCTGTCAGTCGCTGTAACGTCGCCTGACGCCGCTGGCAGGCTGAACGCTGACTTGCCCCAAATTCCTGTCATCTGAGATTGATTATTTTCCGCAGCTGCTGGTTCGTAGTGTGAAATCGACGAACACCGAAGCTCACGCGCATTCGTTTCATCCAGGACGCTTTGAAGATGTTTGACTCGCGCGGGATTCCGTTTGTCCTGCTGGACATCGCCTGCCTGATCCTCGGTATGTGTTCCTCTGCTCATCTCCAAACCTGCGCTTGCCTGCTGGTTTCTGTTAGGGGCTGCACGGTAGACGGTCACCTGCCCGTCATCACGATAGTATCGGCTTTCCTCTTACCGATATACATCACACAATGCTGCAATATGCAAATCATTCCAGATTCTCCAGATTCTTCAGATTCTTCTCTCAAGGCTTTGCATTACAGTCTCATACAGAATATAAGCTTTTTTTTTTTTAAAGTCGACAACACAATTGCGATTGGTCTGTGTTTCTACTGAGTGATGTTAAAGCTGGGTCTCTCCTCCCATGATTATTATTCCAATACTTCATTTTTGCATACACCACCTCTGCATGTTACTAGTAGGCTGTAATGATTTACGCAATTCACGATTTGATTCGAGTCATGATATTGGGTTTGATTCTTCCATGATATTTTTGGGAAAAAAAACTGAAAAGAAAATTTTATTACCCCCCCCCCCCAAAAAAATGCAATATTTATTTTCGTGTTCTTTATCAACTTAAATATATTTAATATAAAAATATATTTAAAAATATACTTGTTCTTAAAATATTTAAAAATGCTTACACATAAAACAACTACGTCCATTTGCTTCTTTTTTCTTCAGCTTACGAGTCTGTAGCGGAAATGAGCACAAAAGCTCTTTCCCATTTTAGATCCGTTTTTGTGTTTGTTTTCTCGGTGTTAGAGCCGTGTTACTTCCGCCTACTGTGACGTCGCTTGTATTCCTGCTATAGTACGTTATTGCACCCTGTGCTGTCTAAACAACGCGATTATAGCTAGGAAAATCTAAGATGAATCATGTTCGTTTTTATTTCAAATTGTCAAATTTGCATTGTGATTTATTGATGCACGATACATCGTTACATGCCTGGTGACTTGAATGCAAAAAAGTGTTTCCATTTCAATTTTGCGAAATGCTAATTTGTAAAATTGTCTGAAAAACCACCTCATGAGAGCAAATGAACTTTCTTTGTGATATTCGAAATAATTTAACAAATCAGTATTTTTTTTAAATTCATGTGCTTCCATTAGTAATTTCAGATTTGCGCATTGAGCAGGTTGACGGAAACCCGCCTTCAGATGTGTAGAATAAATCTGCATTACAAAATAGAGATATATATATATATATATATATATGATATGATGTTCATATCGTGCAGCCCTGAACTTGTGAAAAATCTAATTTCTTACCTCAAATGTACTCCCCCAGCCAAAACATCCTTTTTTGTGTGTGGGAAGTTTGCTTCATTATTTAGCAAAGGTCTATCTCAGCCCAAAACCTTTCTGTAATTGCACACCCAAGTGTTGACATATTAGCCTCAAACAACATGCTTAATTTGCATAACTTCGTCTTTCACCCTACAAGCACCGAAGCAACAGCCGACTGTTCATTAACTGAGCCTTGATTTTATGCAAATGAGGTACGACACATTAAAATCATCCAAATTAGTAGTTCGATTGATCGAGACCAAAGCTGGTATACAGGGTAGACCTCTCTATGTGGTGTAGTTTATATTTATGTAGATATATACCTCCCTGCTCGGAACAACTCAACCATTTGGTCAGGAGCTTTTTTTTTTTTTTTTTTTCCAATTCCCCACTCACAGTTTTAGTTCCTACCTGCTGTTAGTTTCCTCTGACTATTTGGCGTGCAAAAATGGACGAAAAACCTCTAACCGTGGCTTCATTTTCTCTCGTCATGTACAACCTCTTAAATGTACAGACCGATTATGAAGAAGTCTAAAGCTTGGAAGGATGTGGCAGAGATGGTTGATGCCTCTTTGGTCGTGCTGTTGTGAAATTGTGAGCTCGTCACATTATGCTTCCAATCTCAACCTTCTTTTACGATGTGCGACGTTTGTGACTCAAAATCATACAGTGTATTGTAACTTCTGCAACTCTAAAGACACCAAACACTAAATGTCATGGCTGATTGACTGCATTTGGGGTGAGAGGCTTAGAAATTGTGGAGATTTGTTTTTTCTTTTCACTAAAATGCCCCAGCGATCCTGAGGATTACAGGATGAGCTCCATTTTTTTAATTAACAATGATAACCTGATATTTATGTCAGTTTCCATGAACACACTCATCTGCTTTTGGTCTGTGTGTTTGTCGAGTTGCTCCACCACATCGTGCCCAGGTTATCATTTTATCATTATCACAATCTTTCCAAAAACATAACCTGTCCGGGAAGAAGGACCAGATGTTAGGTGTGTGATGCCTACATATACAAACACACACACACACACCCTCTGTTAAACCCTCCTGCAACAACAAAGCCACTGGGATGGCAGCATTTTCCATTATGTGTGCCATTTCTTATGCATATGAGGAACATATTGCAGCACAAAAAAACTAATCAATCTTTTTCTGAAGTGGAAACGCTTGCGCAAAAACATTTTTTGAAAATCGGAGCTGGATACGATATTGACTTTGCTGTAAATTAGGCTGTAACTGCTTGGTTGCGTATTGAGAGTATTGTGTGTGTCTCCATCATTTACAACATTTAATTCATTATTAATGACGGAATCTGATGTAATGTTGGATCGAATACCTCTCCAACCAAACAAACAAGCTGGATAATCGTGTAATAATCAGTAAAATGGAAGGATAATTACTTAAGTATTTCTGAATCGTGTGTTCGAGCGACATGGCCAAAAAAAATTCTGAGAGGAAAGATTTGACATATAGGACATTTTCATGGCTGTGATTTCTTTCTGATTGCTTAGTAACGATTCAGATCTGATACTTTGTAGCCATTTAAGCAAGACTTTAATGTTTATTGTATATTTATGTTTAATAAATGTGTTTTACCTTACAATGAATTGTTCTACCTTAACAAAAATTGAAGTTTACATTAGGAAGTGTTTCCCAGATGTTTGATGTTTGCCAACATGTGATAAAATTGGGGGTTAATTAAAAGTTGGAAACATGATCAGAAAAACTAAAGCTCTAAACTTTCTTGGGTTTTTTTTTGTTGTTTTTTTGGACCACTACACTACATTCCGCTCCTCAGATTTAATGTACTGTACTTCATGTCATAGTTTTTGGACACTTAGCGGGACTCTACGTATAACAAAAACTTCCTGGACGTGTGCGGAAAATACCGAGGACATTATAGAGATTTGGAAAAATTTTAGAATAAGCGCAACTTTGAATATCCAGCTAACCTTTCGGGAACAAACTCGACTTGTTTATTTAGAACATTTGGCTTTTGTTGAGGCTCAAACCCAAGGCAAGTTATTGAACAGTAATGTTAGCTAATGTTAAGTATTTGTTACTATTTGTCATGATTTCACATTCCAGATAAATAAACATTTTTGGGGTTGATTAAACGTGCCTTGCTAACACGTGGTGAACAAATCTGTTGCTCAGAGAAACAAATCTGATTATATTCTTTAGCATTTTTGTTTACCTGGTCTTCCTTTTTCCCCTCAGTAATCAGGAAGTAAAAAAAACACTTTCTTGTGTAACGTTATGTTGAAGTACTGTGGGGTAAAAGTGGCTTGGTGTTTTGCTTGTTTTTTTCCTTGCAGGCAAAAATCACAAGATGGTTAGATGTGGATTAAAAAGGCTGAAGTGTTTAAAAAAACCAACCAATTTCGTCTTCTAAGTAATGGCTACCGATGAACGTTGCTCAGCATGGCCAGGAAATGAACGAATTAGGCAAATGCGGAGTTTCTGGCACTTTGCTAGAAAATGTAAATGCCGTAACACCTCATGTATCGCGTGGTGACATTTCGCCCGACGGGCCGTCCCTGCACGCGGAACGCAATGAATAAGGGAAGCAGATGCTTCGTGCAGGGCGACGTGTGTATGAAGACGACGTGTGTGGAGTTGTGATGGTTGTATGATTCATTCACACCATGACAGTTATTATTGTATTATTGGTAGGAGTCATCTTATTTGCTAAATAAATAAAATGACAAATTTCTTCCTAGCTTTGTTTAATTCATGAGGAAGAAGTCAAACCTGAAAACTGAAACGTGGGATAAATTTACTGGGTTGTTGTTATGGTCAGGTGGGTTCTGAAAGCACATAGCATACTGATGGTATTGGGTATGTTTATTATGTGTTTGTAATTAGTAAAGTGTGTGTGTGTGCGTGTGTGTGTGTGTGTGTGTGGCGTGCTGGTTTGAAGTTGCAGCTCAAGTTACTGCCAGAAGCACAGCTGCTCATATGGTTCTTGTGTCTACTTCACCCAACAACACCAGTGTGTGTGTGTGTGTGTTTTCCATTTGGAATATGACTCTGCATGTAGGATTAAAATTACTGAGGGATTGACTAGAGAGATGTATTCTGGATAAATGTGAATATTTGACTAAAGTTGCACTGTCATTGTCTCATGCAGGGGAAAGTGTGTGTGTGTGTGTGTGTGTGTGTGTGTGTGTGTGTGTGTGTGTGTGTGTGTGTGATTTCTGGATAGATTCCCGTACAAAAATTAAATCCCAGGGTTAATTTAAATTTGATTGATTCTGTTTTGGACCCTCATGCCATTTCCTGGCTGAGGAAGAAACGCCGTCTTCATTTCCTTCATTTACACTGAAGCGACTCCAGCGCGGCTGCGCTGCTTCCGTCTGTCTGCTATATTTTAAATTTAATCAAAGCTGACCTTGATCAGTTTAGCTGCAGTCTTTTCTGTATTCAACTTCAGATTGTTTTTGCCCTAAACTACAGCTAGCTCTCGGTTGAAATCATTGAATATCAAATTCTTTGATCTTAAGTAATGATCGGACGGAATTAGAGTTCCAGACATACGTTTGTTAAACAGAGGATGTCTAACAATTATGGTCGATTCAGAGGTTAAGTGATGGGAGTGTCTCCATGATGTTCACATGCTCGTCCCACTAAAAGTTACATTCCTATTGCACACACCTCATTGTAGAACAAACTCGTTGTGTTTTAACCTTTGTTAAGCCCTTGTTCACGTTGCTATACAAGCAGTGCTTGATCATTAGCAGGTCACATGACCACAATGTGCAAAGTATTTAGCTGTGCTCAACAACAACAAACAAACCCCATGGACATTTTAACCATCCTATACAGTATATTTATATAGGTTTTGCTGGGAGACGACAGAAAAGAGCGAGTGCACACTGAAATGAGTTTATACTGAAGAAAAAGCATAAAAACCCCATTTCCTACAGGATATAATGGATTCTTTACCAAAATGTAAAAAAACAAAAACAAAATACAAATAAAATACAGTATGGAGGAATAGTCCAAACAAATTCAGTAAAATTAATTAAATTTCCCAAAATTAATCATGGAAAACTAATCCAGTCCAAATAGAGCCAGACATAATTTAGCTAAAAATAGTCTAGGGTTAAGCCCTATTCAGACTGGATGAGTTTCGCATAGGGAGGTGGGGTAAAATAGTTCTTTCCAGTTGACCTCTAAGCTTTTAGTCCAATCTGAATCTCCCAGGTCAGTAATTTTATGCACGGTGTCTGTAAAGAATATGCCGTATTTTACCGTCTATAAAATGAGCAGGAGAAATAACCCCAGGTCATATACTCTATATGCTGCCTGAATTGACATGTTGGGAGAAATTCCATCATGTCCTCTGGGAAAAGAGGTTTTCTTCAGGATAGACGTTCCCAGGAGCACTCTTTATCAACATTACCAAACCGAAACCAAATCTAGACAGCGTTGTTTGGGAAGTTAGTGTGCTCCTAGCACAGGCGTAACAGGTCACGTGACCTACTAACGATCAAGTTATGATGCAGTAAGAAAAGTCACAATTGGTTTGCGTTAAAGACGTGAGATAAGCAACACGCATAGCAATGTATCATTTATACACGGATTGCGTATCGTGTGCAAGTCCACCTGTAGATACTTGTGTGCTATAAAATCTAGTCACTGAACTTAAATAATTAAGATGTAAAGATTTGGATTCCACGCTACATCGGCACCGGGCTTTGTTAGGCAGGAACATAAGTGTAATTTTGGGCTGAAAATACCAGATTCTGAATGTCACAGCCCCTGTTGTGCAGCTCCACCCACATTAGTGTTTCATTTCTAACCACAAAAATAACAACTAGGGGTTTTAAGGGGCGTAAGCAAGTCGGAAGTACGCCTGCACAAAAATACAGCTTCTTGATGTAATTTAGTTCATCAAAGAGATCCAGTTTAGGTTTAGTTTAACTAAGTTCAGTTTAACCAAAAATGATCCAGATGTGGACTTGAGGTTTGATTCGTTTTTCCACTTTTTACATCACGGTGCGGTCCAGAAACCCGATCTCCGCTCTGTCTGAAAACGGGCGACACTTCAATGGACTCCTGAAACGGGCATCAAACAGCACGACTGGTTTATCTTCCTGCTTTTTACTAAACTGTGCGTGTAATATCAAGGTGTAGAGCTGTAATATGTTTTGATATTATATAGCTCCTGTGTGTGAAACGTCACACACTCATCACAGCCTGAATGAACATTAAAGAAATACACGGAAAGCTGTGACGCGTCAAATCAATCAGCAACACGTAACAAATTTGCGTGAAAAGAAACTTGAGACGATGTGGACGCCCTCTCGCTGGATCTCGGCAGCGATCCGACAGCTAAATTTAACACTTAAACACTTTTTTCACTTCCATTTAAAAAATGTCAATTATAATCAGATTTGCAATTATGATACAGCAAATACAAAGACACTTCAATATAACTTCTCTGTAAGGAGATTTCTATTTATGTATTATTTACAGTAAATAAAAAAAAAAAAAAAACACGCCAGTGCCGTATGTGTTAAAAAAGTTTGTCACGTGCCAAAAGAAAAAGAAACCGCATTAAAGTATTTTAATTTAAAAGATATTTTAAGAAATTTAAGACTGTTTAATGCAATTTCAGGCCTTTCATTTGTAATAAAATTATGAGAAAGATTAAGCTTTAACATGGATGTGTCTACTCATTACGTTAAACTGGGATTAAAACGATCAAGATTGCTTTTAAATCATGTCAATCTTGCTTTTAAGTTATACTTTATTCCTGTTGCTTATTTCAGTTTCAGCTAAGTTTTAATCTTGAAGCTAAACGTGGTCTAATTTGCGACGTGACGGGGCTCATTTTCGCAAAAGGTTTAAAAAACTTCCTCATGGTGGCCAGTCAGAATGTAAATTGAATCAGAGGTTAAGGTTTTAGTCACTGGTTTGTAAAGCTGTTTAAAATTAAGTGGTGCAAGACAACGTATCTGGAAATAAAACTCGAATCTTCAAAAGCTCTGAGGTGGATTAGAGGTTATCCTTAACGAAGGCTAACTAAAGACTTTATACCGAATCTGCGAACGTCCTGAATTTCTTTAAATAGGTCTAGAATTGGTTCTGGGTGCGGACTCGTTCAGGTATTCAGGGCGTTAGTGTGAAAACACCCCTCTTTATACTTGGATTGAACTTCTAACTTGTAGTCTGATTATTCAGCTTGCAGTCAGGATACAGTGGGGCCCGAGAACACACACAAACACACGTTCATGCTAAAGCACCGGACTGGCTCAGCTCCGTGCGCGCGTGTGTGCGTGCGTGCGTGCGTATGTATGCGAGAGTGAGAGAGACATACTCTCACTGTCAGTAACAGACTGTTGCTTGCTGACACGGAACATCAGCCTATTAAATGAGGACGTGTGTGTGTGTGTGTGTGTGAGAGAGAGAGTGAGTGTTCACATGTGGCTGAAGCTCTTTTTGATGACATCACTTAACATTTGCAAAACACTTGGTTGGAAACCCAGCTCGAGATAAAAGTTTGTTTGCAATAACAAGCTCGCTTTGGAAATCACAATTATGTTGGAATAGTGGATGATGGTTTGTTCCCCTCAGAGAGTGAGCTCATCATGACCGTGCCTAAAGCAGAAGTTACGGATGTTCAGTCTGGATCGTGTCCATTTGCATTGCTCAATGTTTAATGTAACAGTGACGTTTGGCATCATACAAGCGTTAATATTTTCCACTCGCTCCCTGAGACTAACAGTATGCTTATGGAAATGATTAGTTAAATCTGGCCTTTGACCCCAAAATCTTGAAAGTGTGTTATAACAGTGTGTTGTCTGACATGTATCAGGCTGGGTGTGTAATCCTATCACGTCACACTCACACAAGCCGACAGGTTAAAGGCTAACATGTGAGCCTTAGGCTGTCGTTCTGGGGGAAACACACACATGCATGTACTATCCTTGTGAGGACCTTCCACTTGCATAAAGGAAATGTTTTGGTTCTTTCAGTTGTTATTCTAAATAAAAGTTACTATTATTATTATCATCATTATCTCTCTCACACACACACACACACACACACACACACACACACACACACACACACACAC
Source organism: Notoglanidium maculatum (assembly GCA_030068355.1). Lineage (NCBI taxonomy): Eukaryota > Metazoa > Chordata > Actinopteri > Siluriformes > Auchenoglanididae > Notoglanidium > Notoglanidium maculatum. The sequence goes on from JAQQZX010192690.1 coordinate 18,252, forward strand.
ACACACACACACACACA